>JAHWFP010002504.1:11244-30098 GCA_023313725.1 Lithobius niger | reverse complement strand
TTTAATTTGTCGTCGTCTCATTCGACCCTAAACTTGTTTCATTTGTCACTTTTCTTTTAACTTTAAAAACTCAGGGTCCTGATACTGTCTCTTCCTCGTCTTGGGCGACAAGCCGGTACCACTTCCTACGAATAACAAGAAGGATAAGGTTGTGACTCCAAATCCGCAAATCCTACAAATGCCAAGAGGACTGTGCAACTAGTTGCCTTAAGCATAGTTCGTTATCACAGTCATGGAACTCAGAAGTTGCCGGACAAGCCCTCAATGGATATGAAATCAAAATAGTTGCCAAACAAACCTCCCACCAAGAAGGATTCCGCTATATTCCACTACAAGTGTACTCTAGTCATCACAGGCGACCACAAGTCACCAAAAGTCGTCACAAGCCGCCACAAGTTGCCACAAGTCACCAAATATCGCCACAAGCAGTCACAACCTCTAAATCACTGCATCATGACAAGTAGTCATCTCGTCACCATAGTCCGCTACAAGTGTACTCTAGTCGTCACAGGCTACCACTAGTCACAACAAGCCGCCACAAGTCACCAAAAGTTGCCACAAGTCACCACAAGCTGCCACAAGTCACCAAATGCTGCCAAAAATCACCAAACTTCGTCAAAAGTCACCAAACGCAGCCACAAGCTACCACAAGTAGCCACATTTGCCAAAATGGAGATGACCAACCTAGGAAAGACGTAGATAGGCACAAAAGCCATAAAAACTTTCCAACAACCGAACGATCTCATTTTGATGCTAGAAGTTGACAGTTAAAAGATGAGGATTCTTGGGTTGGTATTGAATCATTATGCGGCTAATGTGTATGGAATAAATAATTGAAATGGAAATTATTAATAGATTAGTGAACTATCTCTCACCTGCATTTTGTACAAAGTGCCCAAAAGTGGACGACTCCCCCTCCCCCCCCCTTACCCCCTTCCCACCCAAACAGTGACATTTGCGAATGCTGGTGTGGATGGCCCGAATCAAAACGTTTACCACAATCTCAAGTTCTACATCGAGTATTGTTAAACTTCGGAGGCAAACTAAGGCGAAGTGAGAAACGGATTTCATTGTTGAAGCCTTTATCACCACATGTTCCAACCAAAGCGATTTCTTTCATTGCATTGGTTCTAATGCCCCGTTGGCAAAGAAATTCAGGACCTGTGAAGAAGCGAACTCTTTACCAAAGGACATGCTTATGGAACCAATTTTCGTTTAGTTAGACCAACCCACATAAAGTTGAACCTGAGACAGGCTGTAGAGGACAAGAGCATTTTACGATTTTGTGTATGGGTCAGCTCACATGCAGAAATCATTCACTCAGCAGCTATGTTGGCTTTCAAATCATTCTTGGTGGAACCGCCTGAGTCTGATAGGAAGAAAGTCTTCAACTCTTGAAAAAATGTATCTTCATTTCACACGCAATCTTTCAACTGGGGAATAAAACTGGTCTACAACTAAATGTTCAGACGTAGAGATACTTATTTGGAGTACCAAGGACAGCTTCTGCAAGCTCAATTAGAAAATTGTTGGAGTTTGTTCCGGAACTAAAAGACAAGTAGAAAGCACAGCAATACCCGAAATCTAAGATAGTTCATACATGTTGCAGGGTTTCCCTCAAATTGGACCAATTCGTAAAGAGCCCTTTCAGGACATCTTCGGTAAAAGTTTGCCTCACTTCCCAGCAGGATCATCGAAGGTAAGTCAACTTCGACCTCAACGTCAACAATAAACACAAGGATGAGGCACTCAACGAGTTGAAAGACAAAAAAAAGCACAAAACGTTCATTGATCGAACCACTGATCTATTCAGAATGTTCTTGCTGCATCTGGTCTTTCCACTTCTTAGCCAGCTCTGGCCTCAGCAATCAACTGATGTTGTGAAGGGAAGGCCCATAAATGTTAATTAGCGGCACAGCCATTCCTTTGAGCTGGCTGATAGCAAGGGATTCAAAGGATCTGATGTGTTGAGTCCTTGAATGTGTTGGATCGAAGTTAGACAGAAATGTTGCACCAGTTGGTGGGATGTTGCGGATTATGAATGCAGTGGAGGGTGATTCCATTCCTTCTGTCCTCATGTGCCGTTGCGTACTGGTGCTCCTTAAGGCGAACCTGGAGGCGTCTCCACATCTCACCCAAATACATAGCCTCAGTATACGATAGGCCAAAAGGCTCATGATTTTACTTGGTAACACAGAAATTAAATGAACAAGGTATGCTATTTACCAAAATTGTCCCTTGATCGTCACAAAATCAAGGTGCGAATTTTCGGTGGGTTTTTTATCTTTTTGAAAGATCTTCCACCTTCCTCAGGCACTTCGAGTGTTGAATGCCTTTTGACTTCTCCAAGTCAAAAGGCGTTCAACACTCCAAGTGCCTGAGTATGGTGGGAGATCTTTCAAAAAGATAAAAGACCCATCGAAAATTCGCAACTTGATTTTATGACGATCAAGGGACAATTTTGGTAAATAGCGTACCTTGTTCATTTAATTTAACATAGCCTTAGAACCACCACAGGGAACACAATACATAACTCCCCTCTGGGTGAAACAAGGGCTCTGGACGGACAACACTGGCTGGTCCAGAGGTTGGGATGAGGTGGGGGAGGGAGCGGAGTAAGGTTGGAACTCTTGTTCCACGCTTACTCCTGGTGAAATGGGGGCAATGAGTGCCATCGTGACAAATATGAGCAGGGGGTTGGGGAGGCGGGATGGGGTGGGGCTTCGGGCTGTGTTGGAGGGTCGATTCAGGGTCCATCCAAGGGGTCTCTAACGACGTTTGGGTGGAATCAATGAAAATATCTAATGTCCTGTTGGCGTAGCACTGCATGGATATCCTCACTTCTCCCTAGCAAAAAAGAGATGACTTCCCCAGGGCTGCTTCTGTTCTTCTCAGCAATGGACTTAGAAGAAATGTGCATGGCATTCTTGATGGCCCGGTTGAACCAGGAGGCAGGGTAGTTAAGAAGAAGGAACCTGGTGTTCGTTTCCTGCAGGTAAGTCCTTACAGTCCTGCGATCAAAGGAGTGCTTGACAATCCTCACCATCTCATTGTCAAAGATCGACCTAAGTTGGAGCTTCAGGCGGCTGGAGTTGAATGGAATTGCTCGGCCGCCATGTGGTGTCTTCCTGTCGGGTTGGAAGACTATACTTCCCTCACACCTGGATAGGCGAACATCTTCATGGGTGAACGAATGGCATACGACCTCCAATTCATCCAGGAATAAGATTAAGATGGGCGCTTGCCTTTTCTTGATGTTTGCCTGACCAGGTGTTAGGGAAGGATAGTCATCCAACCCTACAGGAAGACGACACATTGCGGCTGAGTAAAACCATTCAACTCCAGCCGCCAGAAGCACAAATTCATGTCGATCCTTAACAATGAGGTGGTGAGGATTGTCAGGCACTCCTCTGATTGCAAGACTGCAACGCCTTATCCGCAGGAAGCAAAGATTTCCTTCTTCTTAACTATCCTGCCTCCTGGATCAACCGGGCCATCAAGAATGCCTTGCACGTTTCTTCCAAGTACATTGCTGAGAATAACAGAAGCGGCCCTGGGGAAGTCATCTCTTTTCTGCCAGGGTGAAGTGAGGATATCTATGCAGTGCTACGCCAGCAGGACATTAGCTGTTTTCATCGATTCCCCATAGACCGTAAGAAGCTTCTTCTCAAAACACTCGGATGGAATCCGGATCGACCCTCCAACACAGCCCGTGGCCCACCCACCATCCCAACCTCCACTTATCTTTGTCACGATGGCAGTCACACCAATTTCACCAGGAGCAAGCGTGGAACGAGAGTTGCATCACCTCCCCGCAGCCTCCCCCAGCGCCAGAGCAACCAATGTTGTCCCTCAAAATCCCTTGTTTTTCACAGAGGGGCGTTGTGTATTGTGTTCCCTATGTATGACGTTTGTGAGGCTATTGTATTTGGGTGAAGTGCAGAGATGCCTCCAGGTACCCCTTAAGGAGAACCAGGATGCAACGTCAGCACAGGAAGACAGAAGGAATGGGATCGCCCTCCACTGCACTGATAATCCGCAACATCCGATCAACTGGTGCGACACTCCTGTCTTACTTTGATCCACCTCCTTCAAGGACTCACATTTCAGAGCCCTTGAATATCTTAATATAAGCCAATTCAAAGAAAAGGGGATGCCGCTAATGAACATTTATGGGCCTTCCCATCCGAAAATTTCACCGAATTTCACCGAAAATTTAAGCGGATTTTTTTTGTATTCGTCCGAGTGATGTTAGCGTATTTTTTTCCGATAAGGAAAAAAAAACACTAAGTATCTTTAAAATTACGTTTTCAACATATGGGTGTTTTCAATATACGGATGCTCTCAACATATGGACGTTTGCAAAACACGGGTGCTTTCATCTAACAACATTATGTCCTTCATCTCACCCCCAAGGAACAAGGAATACCAGCATCAGCTATTGCCCAACAGCCCCTTCTGGCACAAATACTTGTACTGCATTGCACCTGTGTTTCCTGTCACAAGTCCAACTGAGAGACGTATTGTTCACACGAGAAATGCTTCTGCTGACAAACTAGATTTATTATTAGCTTAGGTGTAAATAGTAACTACAGTGATCAAACAGGACGGAAAGCCAAATGGGCTCGAAAATTGTAATTACTATTTACGTTGCCTTTTGGACTTAAATGTCAAGATTGCCTGAGCGGGGAATTTAACACACGACCTTTGAAAACAAAGGCTGAAGTTCTACCACTAAGCCATACTGACACGATCCCCAAAAAGACCGTGAGTATGACTTAGCGCTAGACCTTCGGCCTTTAATTTCAAAGGTTATGTGTTCAACTCACCCCTCAGGCAGTCTAACGTTTAAGGCAATGTAAATAGGTTTGCATCCGTATTTATTTATTACATTGATTAACTGCATTTCATCACTGAACAAAATAAACCGTTAGGCTTACTGGAATTACTTTGAAACTCCATGGAAATATCTTGAACACGGAAATTAATCATCACGCTCGCTTTCAAAAACAGGATACTGTCTGTATCTTGCAAATTTTCGATTGTTTATCAACAATTTCATCAGGCATGGCCACGAAAAATGAGTTCTCTGGTTACATCCGCGTTACTTCGTCTGCTTGCTTGAAAAGAACGTCCACGGCCCCCCGATCCAATCCAAGCCCCAGGGGCCGTGGACTATTTTTCAAGCAAGCAGATGAAAATAACAAGGATGTAACCAGAGACCTCATTTTTCTTGACCGTGCCTGATGATAAACAATCGAAAATTGCAAGATACAGACAGTAACCTGTTTTTGAAAGTGAGCGTTATGAGTAATTTCCGTTTTAAAGATATTTCATCATCTATAGTACATTACACACGCAACACTCAACACCTTTTCAAGCCTTGAATTTTAGCTTTTCAAAGAATTCAAGACTGTGTTCGAACCCTGTTCATCAATTTATAAAACAGCACAAAGCACACAAAAAATGTATCCCCAAAACCTTTTCGTTTAATTAGGCTAGCAAGAAGAAAGGGAGACGATAGTGCATCAAAGACCAGATATGCACACATGTGTCCTTTAATCTTAAATCACTCATTTCCGCTATGGTAAGAATAATTGTGAAACATAACTATATTCTCAAAGTACAAACTTCAATACCACAATGTACTGTCACAGTACGTATCAATGTTCAGAATGACAATGTGCACATACTGCTCGAGGCCCATGAATCATTCAGTGCCACTGAACAAAAATCTACAACAAACATAACAAGTGCCACGTAATTTTTTAACATTCCACTCCTATCAAATCACTAAGGATCTTGACGTGCTGAAACTTCCACACCACAATAGGCTTCCCATTTGCACTAATCGAACTTTCGACTTTGACAGACTTGGTCTTTGCCCGATCTATGACGGTGTTCAATCAAGGCTAAGGTCAGTGTTATCAGCAATAGTGTCAACCTATATGATTAGAAGATTATAGAGCGACGCTCTATGAACTGCTTGGCTATTTAGTCTACATACGGAACTGATAGTGACAGACCACAAGCGGAACTATCGATACGAAATAACTGCAAATAACTAGATTAACAAACTGATCACAAGCCCTTCTGAACAGAAAAATGTTGAGAAGAATTAGTTGGTTGCTTAGTAATTAAGCATAAAATCAAGTGTAATTAAGTGTAAAATAAATTAATGCCCTTTTCAAATGCTAAGGTTATTTCAGGACAGAGAGGGACAATTTTGCTAGGGAATGCCTATTCGCTCTAATTTAGTCTCTTTGCTGACGAGTCCAAACAAGGGTGAAACAGTCTGTCTAGAGATCTCTGTGGATGAGAGCACCTCAATTTCAAGTGATCAACTGCAATTAATAGGCCTAAACATGGGTGTCTAACATTCAGTAGCATGGAGACCCAAACAAGCAGTAGTTTCTTCTCTTTAGCATGTTGAAACCAGTCCGGTTTTGAGCTCATTAAATAGGAAGTACTAGGATCTTTTACATTTCACAATCGACATGGGCACATAATGTTTAAAACGTGCATTTCTAGGGCCTTACTCTACTCAATGGGCACGAGTGAGCTGTGGCCAGTCTTAATTCTGGAACCTCCAGCATACAAGACGGTCATGCTAATCATTAAGACACCCTGAAACCCCCTCCCCACCCAAAAGGGGGAAAATATCTTAGTTGGCACACATGACTATAAATGAAAAGAGAAACCCAACTGCGAACATGTGTGTAGCTTGTCAACAAAAATTTTTAACAATTTAAATAATAATAATCAATTTTTTTTATTTTGGATAAACTTTCTTCCACTAGAATTCCCAACGGCTAGGCCTACCCATTAACTTTGTGAAAAATTACAATTTATTAAGAGGTGAAAACTTTACGTGGAAGGGAGCAGAAGAACCCCCTGCCCAGGTGCCTTCTACTGGCTGAAAAAAAGAACCAAGATTTTAAAGAGGCGCTATCACCAATTGAAAGTCAGCAGAATCTGGCAACATCTGGCGCTGTCTAGTAATATCTAGCACTTGCTTGCATCAAGCGAAGGAATGCACAACGCCATTTCTTTCAACGAAACAAACATGCCACTAGCCTCTTTATTATTACGTGAAAATTTGGTACGTCTACTTGCACATGGGAGCAAGCTGTAAAAGTTAACAATATCATAGCCGCTAGATGGGGCCATGGTATTTTCATATAATTTTTTTATCAGTGATACCGGTAGTGCCACTTTAAAGAGGTGAAATACTCATTAAAAATTACGTAAATTGCTCTACACAATGGATTTGAACAGGGATGACATTAGAATAATTTTACTGGGGAGACGACAGTGGGGCAGTAATTTCAGTCAGAATTTTACTTTTATGCCCCTCCCTCCTCAAATACAATTAAATTAAAAATAGCACTCACGCAATTCTTTCTCACATTCAAAGTTCTTAACTGTTTCCTACCTCATTATGAAGAATCACGAAGAATCAAGAAGAATGATACAAAACCACCTTCAGGAAATTTCACCAGTTCAGCTAGAACCACCAAAAGTTCCCTCATTAAATTTCGGTGAAAACAAGAGGCCGTTCACCTTCATCAGAACGCAACGAAGCACACAAGCAGAACGCAACGAAGCACACAAGCCGGGTGTGTGCTTCGTTGCGTTCTGATGAAGGTGAACGGCCTCTTGTTTTCACTGAAGGTTTAATGAGGGAACTTTCGGTGGTTCTAGATGAACTGGTGAAATTTACTGAAGGTGGTATTGTGTTATTCTTCTTGATTCTTCTTGAAGTTGACAATAAGCCACTGTAAACGGCGGTTGCCGATATTTCAATTGTCATACCTCATTTTTTTTTAATAACTTAATTACAGCTAAAAAAAAAGTTACTGACTTTACAAGGTTCGGTCACAACTAGGCTAGACGAAGATTGTCTACAAACTTGGAACATTTTGAAGTACTTTTTTAAGCAAATTCGTTAGTAAGGAACACCTTTTTAACATGTGCCTGCTATTTGATTTTGATCTGATGGGTGGGGGAGGGAGGGGGGGGGCAATCACCCACCATCTGCCCTTGCCCCTCCCCTTTGTGTCATCCCTGGATTTAAATATTTGTTAAAGTTTAAGATTGTCAAAAATGCAGTAAGACTTTTTAAATTAAATTTCTTGTACTCTTACGTCAACTGAAGCAAACTAATCCTCATGTGTTGATTATATCACACTTGTTAAAGTGGCACTATCACCGACTGAAATGCGAACGAAAATACCGTGGCGCCATCTAGCGACATTGATATTGTTAACCTTTATAGCTTGCTCGCAGGTGCACGAGGATGAACCAAATTTTCACTCAATAATTAAGGATGTCGTGGCTTGTTTGTTTCGTTAAAAGAAATGCCGTTATGCATTCCTTCACTTGGTGCAAGCAAATGCTAGATGGTACTACACAACGCTAGATGTTGTCAAATTCGTCTGCTTTCAATCTTGTACTTTAAGCTGTACAACCCCAAAGCACCAGAAAATGAGAAACAATAAAAAACCCAGAGACGTGATTCGTGAGCTGTGCGCTGTCCTATTTGTTTCCCAATTTACTGCCTCACCAGGTAGCATGAATGAATCCTCCAGTGATGCACCATCTTGTAGTAAAACTACGATGTACACACCTCAAAACATAGTCCCACACACTTAGTATGAAAACGGCAACCAAATACATTAAAAGTATGTAAATGTGTTGCCCCCCCCCACCACTCCCACAAGAAAACAACATTCTATTCTTAAATTCTAAATTATAGCACGAGATAAGATTACAAAAATGAAGTTGTAAATATCTTTACATTCATTGTGAAACACAACCAAAATCTTCGTACAAAAACTTTCTACCATGGGCGAATTTTCGGTGATGAACAGACCTAAGTCCTCGTGAGAAGTCCTCGTGCTATTGTCACCAGTACATTACATTTACATGTACATTTACATGAGGGGACTGAGCGGGACTTTCAAATGAAGTGAAACATAAGGATCTTCTCTCTCCCGATTGTTGGTGGACTGTTGGGTGAGCGTGCCTGAAGAAGGTGACCAACTCTCTCGAGTGTTAATCTACTAGCAGTCGCCACTTGGCCAGTAGACCTTAGAAAGCACTCGCCATTTCATAACTTGTACCGGCCACATACCAAATATGTCTTGCATGATGCATGGTTTCTCTAATTTAAGCATTAATAAGTGTGCAATTTTCTTCACATCCAGTATTAATACAAAAAAAAGGTGTTATAAAGCCCTTAAAAATATGAGCATAACACCGCAAACCGTTTGTCTCCAACTTATAAGGTTCCTGAGATATCACTTTTTGAGTGGCATTCTCTGTAATTAGTCGCCGTTTTGGTGAGCAAGGCTGAATTCCAAATAGCCAACTGTTGATTTCCATTCGCCAAATGGTGAGTGGCAACTGAGAGGTTGAAGGTGACAGTATCACGAGGACTTCCGTACGTTTCACCGAAATTGTGCCCTTGGTAGAAAGTTTTTCTACCAAGGGCAGTTTTTCAGCAGAATGGCTTTACAACTAATGAGTGGGAAGTTGAAACCACCAAACCTAGATGCAGTTACAGAAAATGAAGAAACAACCTTAGAATTGAAAACACCGGTAACCGGTTGATACAGTGGTATTTTAAAGACATCTCCAAAACAATAACACAATACCACAACGTAGAACAAACACAGTTCCACAATTAAATTTTCGGAGAACTTCAATCTCCTTCTGAAGGAGATTGGAGTTCTCCGAAAATTTAATTGTTGAACTGTGTTTGTTCTACGTTGGTGGTATTGCGTTATTGTTTTGGAGACAACCTTAGAAGATAAAGACTGTTACTAATGTGAGTATTACTTTTGTCAAGACCTAATAATACATATGTTGCTTTTGCATCAGACTATAAAAATAATTCCTTTGTAGAATAAAGCTATCAATGAATTGCAGGAAATAACTAAGTAGCTTCGATATGAACTATGCACACCAAGCCTAGAATTCAGCACTAAGAAATGTTTATGTTGGCTGCAGCAGAACTGGCGGAACCCAGCATTATGTTGTAAAGATAGTTGAATGCACACGTGAGAGAGTTGTGAAATTCATGCGTAAATCTGTTACGGAAAAAATTACATTTCACTCAAATACAGAAAAATAAAAGGTAGCCTAATTTGCTAGCATTGTATGTTTATAACTGTAGTACATTTATAGAATTTGTTTTCCATACGAGATAAGTATGTGGGGCCAGTTTCAGACGGTATATCTGAACTTTCTGCAGCCCAAATCCATTTGAAGATTGGAACTCCCAACATTGCCGAGAGGCGAGAAATGTACACTATCCCTCCGGTTGACAAGGAGCGATGGCAAAATGTTGCACACAGCACAATTATTATTCTTCTTTCAAATGCAGTCAAGAGACCACGTATAAGTAACCTGTAGTTTTGTTTTAATATTTTTGAATTGTTTTTTTTTATTTAAATAAATAAATTACATTAGTTCAGTACATCCTATCTTGCAATGAAAATGTTTGCTGTACTTTACATTTTATCTGAAGTTTATTTTAAATTTATAAGGGGTTGTGTAACTACACATGAGCAACAGCAATAGAAGTGGAGAGGTTAGTTAATTGCATTCCAGAAGTCACAAAAAGCAGACTGATGATAAAAGAATATGCGCAAACATGCAAAACTGCTATGCAGTGTACAGAACTTATAAGGTGTTACGCCATATTTTTTTTTACACTTTTTGAAAGTAGTAGGATGGTCCTGACAGGGCCTACCACAATCCAGACAATTGACTTTCAATGCACAGAGAAATTCATCGCTAAAGATTGTACTTTTTTGTGCCCGGTCCATATTTGGCGCCTCGTATTAGCTTGCATTTAGGGTGAGCCAGGCTTGAACCACCTTAAATAACACAGCTAACACCTCATTATCACATACAAACAGCATTTAGCATGGCTCACCTTCAAGGCATGATGTTAAGATGACTCAAACTTATAAGAAATCGTACGCGCGGTTCAAATTGTTAGCCTATTTATGACTTTCATTGAGAGTCAACCAAGGAGATTGTTAGCTTGCACGATTCTCCAGGCAGTATATAATATAGGCAAAAAAAATTAGCTTGGCTCAGTCTCAATGCAAGTCACAGTTCGAGCCTAAAGTAGCCTCAGAAATCAGACACGAGGCTTTAAAACTTAATCCCCCTTGTGTATGTGACCCGCTGGGGGATAAACTATTGGTCAGATGGGGCTAATCTCGTTCCTCTGTCTGTACTAGACCCTAAGGATGTTTCACACCAAATTTCATCAAAATCCATGATGTCAACTAGCTGGACCCCTTCAAATCTGCCTGACCCTTAGAAAAACTGGTTCTTAAAGCAGAAAGCTTTAAGCGGCAAGTCTCAACTCAACTGACGCCTAGTGGAAGTGAGTGATGCCTAGTGGCGACTGACCACAAGTGATGCAAACATGACAAGGCTCACAGGGGCCTCGTCACACAGTACCGGCTCAATTTTGAACCATACTAGACATTACAGAAGAAAGAAGTTTAGCGGGGAACAAGACAATCTTCGAGACTCAAACTGGGAAACCTGTGATCACCGTATGTCGCCGAGATAAAGTTCAGAATAGGACTGAATAGACCTCACAATAGCTGAAGAAGCCTATCAGTACCACACACCATCGTACTTAGCACTGGCTGGTAGGGACTTTTTCAGGGTTGCCTTTACAATCGATCAACAAGATCAGCTTCTCCTGGCAACTAGTCTGAATGCTGACATCGCTCAGCCATGATGATCATCAAATTTGTTAGACATAAAATCTATTATGCATATTGCCATTAGGTGACTCACTGCTTCTTAACAAGGTAAAAATCACTCTTGCATTATGTAAAAGGCTATGTGCAATGGATTTCAATCAATGAACGCCAACAGGCTCATTTTTTACTTTGGTTCAATGGTTTTACATATTGTCCAAAAGTATAAGCTTTTACCAAGATTGAGTTTTAACACTAAGTCGAAATGCAAATTTTCGGCACAGTTACTAAAGTTTTACCAACTGAAGTTTTCTGCATTCGTCAGGCAGATGGGTGGTCGAACACTTGCACTACAACATCACGAAAAAGTTTTGAACTGTATGCTACTGGAACCAACTTTTTGTTATGGCGACAGTGGCTCCTCTCTTCTTGCTCACTAGTTGGTGGGTGAAGGAAGGTTCTCCATTTCTCTGTGAGTACTTGAGACAATGAGAACCCCTCACAGGCTGAAGGAAAACACCCACAGCAAAAACTAGGGAACACTTGGGTGAGAGAAATGTGCCACAACAACAAGCACTCCACCAGCCGACTAACCAAGCCAACCATGAGTCCCACACAAGGTCCAACGCCAAGTCACCCATACTCAATTCCCAACGGCGACCCCAAAAAAGCAACCAACCCCAGAAATCCCTGCTTGACCCCAAAACCCTTGACAAAAACCTACAACTTCCCCTGACCAAGTCAGCAGTGTACGCCATCCCTTGCGCAGAATGCAATCATGTCTATGTGGGAGAGATCCAAAGTCAGGTTAGCCAAGGGTACACGAACACCTGCATGCTGCTGCGAAGAGGGATAAGAAAAGGAATTGCAACCTACCATCTACACTCCAAACACAAAATCGCCTGGGAGATTGGTCACTGATGAATGTTGTCAAAAATTTGCACGACTTTGTGGTGGTCTTAGTTGTGAAAGTGGGCGAAAAACGAACTTAGTAAGAATTTTTTTGAATTTTGCGAGTTTCGCAGTGTGAACAGTAATGGTCTTTTTCGTGTTGAAACTCAAAATTTGGTAAAAGCATATAAACTTTTGGCAATTACAATCATTCTTTTTGCATTGAAGAATGCAAAAATGCACTAAGAATTGAAACGTACAAGAATTCAACAAAAACCTTAAAATAAGTCACACAAAAAAGGGGCAAAGAACAAATGTTTTCTACTCTCCAGTTGTTCATTATAGCAAGAAATAGCAGTTCGTTATGTTTACCTCAAACTCTACAGCATACTCCGGATCAAGCCAGCGGATCGTAAGAGGTAGTCGTTTCCACGGGCCGGTGCGCAACATTTCACTAACGATTCGCATTTGAAATTGAAACCGAGTCTCTTTTCGTTGCTTTGCCTTGACGTAACGCAAACGACGAGATCTTCCTGGATGTTGCCATGCCCATTCAAACTGAAAATCAGAATAATACAGAAATACCCCAATTTTTCCGGCAGTCAAAATTGGTCTCTATCGCTTTATCGAAAGTATATACTACCTGCAAATTTCTTGCATTCAGTCCCTGGATGCTGTTTCCCTTGGAAGAATTTAAACTCTTTTGATCAGCCCAGCCTCACTCCCATCTGCGCATTACCAGCACAGACCCTCCAGAAATGGTGTTACGGCGATAGCCAGCCAACTACTTTTCCACTCGATATGTCATGGTGGTAACTCGAGAGGGGAGGCAGGGTGGGTACCGGTAGTATATATTTTCAGTAAAGCGATAGAAACCAATTTTGACTGCCGGATTTCTAGCCGCCGGCACGAAAATATCTACTACCTGTAAATTTCTTGCATTTACAGTTGAGCTCATCAACTATGAGGGGTTACCCTGGGTTGAGAGCTGGGCCCTCATGGAGACCGTGTCTCCGCAGATGTCCAAGTGCAAAAGTTATCTGCAATGGGGAAGGGATGGACTTCCTTCGTGAATGAGAGACATCAGGGAGTGTCAGAGTGAGTTACGTGTATTCCTCATGATAAAATAATAAAAAAAAAGGGGGGGGGATTACCTTAAGGTGTGAGGGGAGATTTCTTCTTTGTAGATTTGGAAGATGGTCGGAAGATGGTCCACAGGGTTTCCATGATGGGAAGCCGAGTTTTGCGGGTGGAGGTCCAAGGCTTGAGCTTCCAGGACGAATGTGGATGAGGCAAAGTCATCCAATTGTTGGTCGCGCATAAAGATTGAGAGTTGAACATTCAATTCCCAGGTGGAGAGATTCAGATATTTTGACGCTGTGAGGAATGATTCCGAATGTTCGAAAGTTGTGGAGCAGGATGCAAGACTTCGACAGAATGGAGCCGAAGAGTGGTTTTTCTGAAACATGGAATTCGCGTTGGAGATGATTTCAGGGTGAAGCCCAATGCGTTGTGTGATTTCTCTTTTTTCTCTTTTTTTTTAAACTAATTTTGCTGAGGCGCTAGATGAGGATGGTGATGAATGACGTTCATTTCTTCTTGTTTTGTAGTTCAGTGGATATTGCGGCTGATTGACTTGATTGACTTATGCTGAAATGGGTTCGATTGATGAACGGGTTCAAAAATGTTGGCTTGTGTCCCCCTCCCCCCCTCCCCACTTTTATTTTTTGAAAAGAAATATTTTGAGTTGAAGTTGCCTAAAAAGAGAGGCTTCACACTTTCCTGGTGAACGGGAACTGATGGTCGCCGAAGAAACGGGTGCCTTTGGTACAGTGTGTAGTCAAATGTCCCGTCAAATGTGAGAGCAACAGTTCCCATCCAATGAGTGGATAAAATGGGGGGGGGGGGGGGGCACTATGGTCGGATGTGAATGAAAAACATATCCTTTTGCTCTGGAGCGGCAATCCAGGCTGGGAAGCCGACGGGTTTTGTTGAGAGAAAGTTTTTTTTATATCTGCTTTGCACGAGAAAAATCCAGACGCGTTGTCGAATTGCCATATTTGTCTGGCAATATACTTTTTAGGCGGCACTGCGAGGTTTGCCTTAATCCATTCTTGCTCGATTTCGGAGTGCTTGACTCTGGAGAAATTAAGGACTGCGTTGACAGTATTGTTACCAGGAGAGACTTTGGAGGGTGAGTGTCTTGATGAACGAGAAGGGTCATCACGAGAAAAGTTGGTTGGAGTCGTTTGAGACGTTTGGGTGAACACAAAAATTCCGGGAAGTCTGTGTTGAAGTGGTTGAAGTGTTTTCCGTCTTGATGGGATGTTGTTCTGGATGGGAGGAGGATGTTTCAAATTGTTGAGTTGAGAAGTGGAGGGTTTTGTTAAAACGGGTGGATATTTTTTGCTGGAGGCTGAGGTCTGTGAAGTTTAAAAGGCCTGCGGGCTGTGGGAGGTTGGTTTGGGTTGATGAATTTGGGACCCAAGCCGGAAAGTGGAGAGAGTTTCCTTAATTGAGAGTCCGAAAGGTGTAAGTTTGTGCGTAGTTTGGAATTCGAAGCACTGAGATTTAGCAGGTTCAGTTTTAACGCCAAGATTTCAGAGAATCCTTTCTTTAAATCTGAGTGAAGTTTGGAAATGTGTGCTGCAGTGGGTATTGCGTTGGATTACAAGCGACAAATGCTTCTGGAAGAGAGGCCAATTTTCTTTTTGAGGATTTTCACCCAAAACAACAGGGTTGGTGCAGTCGAGGGTGACTTTGGTTGGAATGGGGTCACCGTCCAAGCAGAAAGATCTGGTGGAAACGAAGGGTAAGAGGGCACAAGAGCGTGCACTGTTGGCAGGGGTGTCAGAGTTTAGAGGTGGTGCAGTGGTCGATGAGGACGGTTTCACAGTCGCGTTTGCATCGGGAGTGTGGCACTGAGGGTGGGTTCGATTGCCTTGGGTGACAGCTCGAACGATGAGCAAGTGTCACATGAAGAAGCGGAGGCAGTCATTGTTGATTTCACGAGCACAGGATTGGAAGAAGTGGTAGATTTAATGGCTAGTAAACGTTCCTTCTTTCTTTTCTTCTTAATCTGTTCACTTCGAGCTTTGGATTCTTTGTTCTTTTTGACGATAATGTTTCAGTCCTTAGGTAAAATGGAGAGACAAACTTTGCACGGGTCCAAAACATAGTCACAGTGTCGGTGATTTTGGCATGCCGAGTGGGGGTCGTACCGTTTCCTTTTCGACGCAATAGGTACACATTTGCAGGTGTCCAGGTCACGAGCGTTGGCTACGATCCAACCACGCACAGTGAGGTTGGAGGATGAAGTAGTGTTCGACGATTTTCCGCCACGCAGACTGGGTCCAATTGTGACGAGCGTCAATTCGACGGCGAACGAGGTTAAAGAAGGGGAGGCGGCGGAGGTAGGGTGGGAAAGAAAAAGGGGCGGGACCACTGAAAAACCTGCTAGAGCAGGTGCTGGAAGGAGCAATGGGTTCACAGCCGACGACACACTCACAAATGGGTGTTGAGATGGAGACATCAACTTAGCCTGAGCCGAAGTACAAAGGTGTAGCAAGCGGCGATGGGTTGAAAATGAAGGCACCACAGGGAAAAGAATTGCCATTCGGACAACGGGACACGCCGAACGGGAGTGGAGAGCGATGGTCGAAGGTGCTGCAACAAAGTGTGAGGAGGGACAGTAGGCTGTGATTCCGAAAGCAGGTACGATGGTCGAATCCGACAGAAGGAGACAACAGTTGGAAAATTCAGCTGGGTGTTAGGGAGAGAAAGCCAGAGGCCATTACAAGGGATGAAGCGGAGTTAACGAGAGAGAGAAGACTTCAATCGTGCTACAAAGAGATTCAAGTGTTAAGACGAAGGGGAACAGGCGAGCTGTATGTTCGAGTGAAGGCAACATGATAGAGAGAAATGTCCTTCGGGCAAAGGGCGTCCAAAGATGGCTTCACAACGATGAAGGTTGTCCTCTGGGCAAAGGGTCAGCCATGAAGGCTGCCAGAGTTCGTATAAGGGAACACGGCCTTCGGGGCGAAGGGTCCACAACCGAAGGCTTGAAGAGGGTGGAGTCATTCACGGATAAGGGATTGTGAACAACAATCCCTCATGGAATGTGAACAACAATTCCTCATAGGAGTCATAGCTTCAATGTCGACCGAAGCGCAAAGCAAAAGAACCCCGAGTGAAGGCATAAAGTTGAAAGTCGTTCTTCGGACGAAGGGGACGAGCGAGGGGTTGAAGACGAGCGTCTGCAGATGAGCCCATGAATAACTGGGCGAAGAATAGCGATCATACGAAGGTGAACGAAGAGAGTTCGGACGAACGCAGGGTGGTTGAGGTCAGCAAATAGTGAAGATCAATGATAAATGCTGATCTTCGGCGGCGAAGGTAGGCAAACATAGGAACGAAGCGATGTTTGTAGCGAAGGGCCCAACGAAGGCAACGTGTAGGTATCAACGACAAAGGATAAAACGAAGTGATAAGAGTCTCCAGCAGCGAAGGATGAAGTATGAAGCGGAAAACAGGGAGCCATGTTGACAAGTCGAAGGCTTAAAGGAAAAGAGATGGCTGGTAATCGCCATAACACCATTTATGGAGGTCTGCGCTGGCACATGCATAGATGGGAGTAAGGCTGGGCGGATCAAGAGTTTAAATTCCTCCAAGGGAAACAGCATCCAGGAACTGAATGCAGGAAATTTGCAGGTAGTAGATATTTTCGTGCCGGCGACTAGAAAACTATTTAAGCTATCGCACAATTTTAAAGAATCTTAATTCTTTAAAAATAAATAAATAAAATCAAGTCAAATTTAAAATTCAGCCAACATTTTTTTTTTAGTTTAAGACAAGCCAGCAGTGGAGTAAATTTAGTGATTACAATACAGGCTGCGTCACTAACAAACAGGACACAAAAATAAAGTTGTAAAACGAGTTTCTAAAATACAGAAGCTATTACCAAGCCCTACTGTCTTGCTCCGAAATCGAGTTGCGTTAGCATCAAGATTAGTTGTGATCAAAACGTGGTGTCCCAACTATAGTTCGCAACCACAACCTATTGTCAGCAACTAACAAACTGAAACTTAAAGTTAAAACCAATCTTTGTTGGCGATGTATTGTGTGATGACAGTATTTTGGGAGATATCAAGGAAAAAAATTACACACTTTGAACCCACAGCAGTAGTTCTGCTTGCTGCTGTGGGTTCGAATTGTGTGGTAAAGTTTAATTTTTTCCCTTGATGTCTTCAATTTACCACCCTAAATGCCGGTATTTTCATTTAGGGGGATAAAAGATTCTGAAAACAATGTACTACTGAAATCATTATCAGATGCTGCACTCTTCTACAGCTGGTAGAAGCTGGTTCCATGGCTAAAACGTCAGTGTCTGTGTTTGGCGCTCTAGCGCCAAATTTCAGAAACTAGAATAACCGTTATGGAATTGCGGAAGTGGTGCTTGAGCGGTAAGTTAGCAAGTCAGCTATCCTGTAACAAAATGTTAGTTATTCATCCAAGCCATTACAAACTCACAAAATGCACAATTTCAAGTTCAAAGATATTTCTCCAGACCAATATCATGTGAATTTCCGTAGTCCTCTACTGCAGATGTTACGAAACAGCCGACTATGTTCCTCAGGCAACGTACGGTTCACTTTTTTCCCTCGTCAAGTCATATCAAGCGTCATTTAAATTTGGCTGGTGTAGACGGCCTACTGAATTTGTGGCCAACCACCAAATTTAAATGATGCTTGAATTGACTTGATGAGGCAAAAAAGTGGTGCAGTACGTTGCCTGTTTTGTAACGTCTACAGTAGATGACTGTTGAAATTTACAAGATATTGGTGTGGAGAATTAATATCTTTGAACTTGAAATTGTGAGTATTGTGAGTTTGTGATATCTTCGAACTTTCAAGGTAGTAGCTTCAAGACTTTTAGAGAGAAGCTATTACGAAAGCGGTACATATAGGCAGAAAGTGAATTTCTGATGTACTGCCAATGGCCATTACTTTAGTCAAAACATTTAGTCGCCCCTTTCCCATATCCTCCTTCCCTCAACTAAATTTTTACGGACATTTTAGTCGCCACTTTCCCCATATACCTCCGCCCCTCACCTCAACTAAATTCTTACGGACATTTTAGTCACCCCATCCCATATACCTCCTCCCTCATCTCAACTAAATTCTAACGGACATTTTAGTCGCCCTTTCCCATACACCTCCTCCCCTCAAC
>JAHWFP010002504.1:0-11234 GCA_023313725.1 Lithobius niger | reverse complement strand
ACATTTTAGTCGCCCTTTCCCATACACCTCCTCCCCTCAACTAAATTATTATGGACATTTTAGTCGCCACTTTCCCATATACCTCCTCCTCTCAACTAAATTCTTACAGACATTTTAGTCACCACTTTTCCACACACCTCCTCCGCGCCACTCAACTAAATTCTTACGGCCATTTCAGTTGCCAACTATAGTCCTACTACTATGCAAAATGTAAAACCGTAGGGAAACTTACTCTCAATGCAGAGATGTCATTCGGGAATCCATGTATGATAAGCACCATGTTCCTGCAAGAGAAAAGTTTTGAAATGAATGTATAATTATGCCACTACATCAAATACCCTAAAAAATATCCAGCCTAGTACCCATTCCTGTACCCATATTAAAACTAAACTGGCTTTAAAAATTAGGTGAACAATACAAACGCAGATGGTTATGAGCAAAGTAAATGACCAACATAAAAAATAAAAAAATCTGTTCTTTAACCCTTCCACCCCAGCAGGTGTGCAAAGAAGTTTTAACAAAAAACAATCTTAGTGCACAAGATGGTGAGGTCACAACAAGCCAAAAAACTATGAGATCGATACTATGCTTGGGAATTCAGCTTTCCTGTATACAGAGTGGAGAAAAATTATAACTCATGGTGCAGCTAACTAACAGAGTTTTATAACGCCTTTCCGCAGCCTATAAATTTTCTTTTGGGTTCTTACGAAATGAAATAACAGAGCTTATAGTAATTAATTTCAGATGCGTGTGTGTTTGTATAAGCTCCACTTTAGATGACCGACAACCGCACATACACACACAAACTTTTAGCCAACCAAAAACCACACAAAAAGAAGAGTTTTCAATAGTTTTATGCTCAACTCTTTTCGTAGGAAACTTCCTACTGGTAGAAATTACTTCTACAGCATTCCTCGGCTATTTTGCCAAAGCTGTTAAGCTTAAAATTTCCACATGCACAATGCAGTTACATCCGTTTCGCCTAACCATACGGTCTGCCGTCCATGCATTGGTATGGTGTTTAACCTAGGCAATCACCAACTTTCATAATTGTGTATTAGGAGGCACATTCACCACGTGGCCAGCAGATACAAAAATTAGCTCACCAGACCCTGAAATCTATTCGCCACTTAAGATAATGTTAGTAATTTTGGTGCCATTTAAGACGTGAACATTTCTCACATTGTTTTAACTCTCCTAGAATAAGGAAAAAAACGAAATTTTAACACTGCTTAAAATAAGAGTTTACTATCCTAAAATACTTACCTTCAGTAATATGTGCCGAATGTTTCTCATATCATAGCAGTAAGTTTGTAGAGTAAATTGGCGCCCCTCTCCTTCCTGGGAGTGCGCTCAAAGGAGGATAATGCAAGCTTAACGAGGTTTGGTTTTAACGAGTTCTTTTGCATAGAACCCCTCTGGTCTGAGCTTTGTAGCTGTACCTTCCCTTCAACCGGGAATTTTGTCGATCGACGGGGCCTAGAATTTCTCTATTTGGTCTAACATTCCTTTCCAGACATCTTTGTCTTTTAAGTCATGGAAGTGAGAGACTGCAGCACGGCTTGCAAGAATCTTCTTCTGGTAATTTGGTGGTATTACCAAATACAATTTTCTTTTCGCAGAAAGGTTAGGTTGGCGAGCCGTGTTGAAACGGGGTAATTTAACCTCGGGAAGTTTGGGACAGTCCTGACAGTGTCTCAATTCCTTTCATGTGCAGTGCGTCACTTTGAAGTTTGCAAAGGGGATTGAAGGAATAAGGTTAGGTGTTACGACGTCTATAGTCTTATTACCTTCTCCGTATTCTTGGCCTAGTGTCTTTGGACAACCCATGGTTCAGATGGTTGTGAACACTAATCGACCAGACACTACCGCAGGTCACAACAGGTTGGATTCAGCTAATGCTGGTTGCGCCTATACATTTCGAGCGGGTTAAGGGTGTTAAAACAACTTTACCTCCTCCTGTTCTGGTTTACTCCTTAAGTCCTAAAGGTAACTGCTTTTCTTTGGGGGAAGGTAGCCTACTGATGGTTAGATGACCATCTCCTGTACTAGAAATCCTGGGTTTACGCCTTACTCCAGCCACCCCTGGGTTTTTGGTGAGAGAAGGGCCGTGTGTTGCCTAGTGTCATCATTGTGGGTGGTGATAATAATAAGCAAATCGTAGCTCTCTCCTTCTGGCTCCATGGACTAGGCTGGAAGCGCGTGAAAGATGCAGCAACTCTAGCTTTTCCTGACGTGGTTATTACTTTAATTAGGAGAATTGTTTTACCTGAACCTTCTCCTCGCAACCATTTTTCTGAACTAGGGGTTCTTGATCCTGGTGGGAAGGGGCAATGCTCTGTGCGTGCCCTTCGACTCTATCTTGATGGAACTCTTATTCCTCCAACGAAGGGGCCCAATGGTGAGTGGACTACTTCGCCCACTCTATTATTCCTCCGGGTCAACAAGGTGTAGGACAGTCCTATTCCGGTTCCTGTTACCTTTCCAGTTAGGAAAGTGGTTATGTGAAGCCATTAAGCTTTCTTCTGACCTTGGACCGAGCCTTATTGATCTTCCAAGTGAGGTGAGGCTCCGAACTGGTGTAAATTTAGGGGACGTCAAGCCAACCTATGGTTTTTAAACGTCCACCTTTGAAATAAATAAGTGAGGCCTTCGCCGGGTCTTGAAGTAGGAGATCAATAGTTTGGGATGGCCCAACAGTTTTAGCCTTGGGGTGGTAGGCTAGGGTGGCGCTCTGTGTGTAGTGCAGGACACTGTTAGCTCATTCATCTGTATGCCTTTCAATCATGTTCCGCGCATTGGTACGGTATTGGCGACTCTCAATATGTTGCATTATGTTGTCATGCGTGGCGTTTTGTTTTCGTGTTGAGTAGTACTGATTGAGTATATTGGTAAGTTGTAAAACTGTTGCGTTGGGATGAAGGAAGTTCTGGGTAGGAATGTAAAAAGAAGAACGTAGGTTGTAACAAGATCAGAACATATACCGCATTCTGCAAGATGTGGCCTCCCACTCGTCTTCGGAGATGGGAGGAGTTGGTCAACGTCGGTGGTCGAGGCAACGCGACTGTCTTCACTCAGCATCTGTGCGGGAGTAGGACAAACGTCGGCTGTCTTCCGGCTCAGCAAGTTAAATTCAAGAGGACAGAGTCGACTGCTCAGGTTGGCAATGTTTTTTAGGTAAAGAATTTTGGTTCTATTGAAGGCCTGGTTCTCCAGGTTGGTGCAGTACCAGGTGCAGTAATTCTGGCAACGGTTACCCCTTTCTGGCAAGGGAAGTAGATTCGTGAGGTAGTAATATGGCCCTCTGGCCGTGAGCCGACTCTTACCGTTTCCCTTGCAAAGGGTGGCCTCGCAGTTTTCAGGCATTGGATATCTGTGGAGCAAACAGGAATAATGCTCCACTAGACGATGCTGTTGCATTATCGTCCTTTGAGTGCACTCCCAGGAAGGAGAGGGGCGCCAATTTACTCTACAAACTTACTAACTGCTCGGATATGAGAAACATTCGGCACATATTACTGAAGTAAGTATTTTGTTGATAGTAAGAAAGAGTGGTCCCATACTAAGAGTTACCGGTTAGCTCTTAAAATTCTGAACATAATGCCACACAACAGTGGATTCGGACTGAAATTTTAGGAGGGGCAATTTCAAATTGGCTACGGATTAGGAACACCACTTGTCCAGACTGACAGCACCCCAGGCCCCTGCACCAAAACCCCTGCAAAGCACTTTTCCACTGCCATTTTTTTTACCCAAAGAAGAATGATTTTTCAACCCGCCAATTTCTGGTCTTGCCAATACGGTAACCATGAATGAATAATAAATGCATTATTTAGGATTTATGAAAGTCTTATTCTATGCTTTGAATTTGACATAACGTGAACAGTTTTAAAACGTACATTCTAGGATAGCTTTCCCGTGTTTCATGAACTCGTTAACAAAGCAACACACAGCGCTCCGTAGAAAGCCCACGCTTGGTATCAGACACGAAGAAAAAAAAGGATCGGACTTCCGACATCACTGCTTCTAGTGTGATGACTTTTATCTGGCACAAAGTAAAAAAGATCAGACTTCCTACATCACTACTTCTAGAGTGAAGCCACTAGTGTTTTTTATTATTTTGCCCAAATCGTAGCCGCCTGTACAGCTAGTAGAGCTGTTAGTTTTCCTCCCTCTCACTAGCTCCCACTGACGATTTAGCTGTTCACTCAAATTTTGTTCAACAAGTGTCAGGTACTGGGAATGATGGGCCCTGGATATTCACTAAACATTATATGCTGGGTTGTATTCCATTACTAAGGTTGATGCAATCAATGAAGTAATGATTTTAGAACTTACATTATCAGTTTGTATTGCTGGGTGCCATTTATTAAAAAGTTTTAAGAGGGGAAACAGCCCCCCCCCCCTTCCCCCTTTGAGTCCTCACCTGATGCCACAAACCGTTCTTTACTAGCTAGTACCGTATGGTTTCCAAGATTTCATAACTTGTAATTCAGGGTTTTACTAAAGTCATCATTTTGACAAACAGCAACCAACATTGATCTAGGTTATGTACAGGCAAGCACTGGTGGGCCCCTTCGGTCAGGGCCCCCCACAATTCAGCACCCCTCCAAAAAAGTTGAAGATTGTTTTTCTTAAAGTTTTTTTTTTTTAAAGCTTCAATCATTGCTACTAATGACTTGTGAAAGGGTGAATGCTTGGTAAAATTAGACAATGATCTCATCATAAATGCATTTCCAGATTCTGGATATCAACTCATGAAGAAACTACTTCTTAATATGATAGGCTGTGTAAAATGTTCGAAAAATAGTAACCAACTGAAAAAATTTCTTTGTTTGCAGTGTGCAACAATTTTTTTTGCCTAGGAAATGCATCATAATTTTATCTGCTACCACTTGATAAAAATGTCACGTGGAATTCTTTTTGGAAGGGCGGGGGAAGAACCCACACTAAGACCTCTCTGAGCAATTTACCAGTAGAAAGTTAGTTCCCTGTACATGCTTGGTTGTGTATGGCGCTTTTACGGACTAGATTTTTAAACCGACATCAGAAAATTCACTTTTGTTAAAAGCAGGTTGGGACTAGCCAGGATGGGCAGGTGGAGGGAGATCTATGGTCACTCAGGTCACTCTGCCGGCTTGAAAATTGCACCCCCCCCCCTCACCCCCGCCTTCTCAAATCGATTTATTAACCAAGATTCTCAAGGTGTTCAAAGCACCACTCCATCATATATGTCTAGCATTGGTTGCACACCCCAGTGTGCCCCTCGTTTCCCTGGAACATTCCTACCCATGTCCTTCAGTAACCAGTTCGTGTCTGGCCTAAAGGGCGATCTTTGAATGATTGAATCTCCCTTACCAGGTAGTATGCTCCCAACAGCAATAGATTGAAAGAGCTTTTGACCCTCTTCTAAACCTTCCTTTCCAGCCCCAAACCCCCACTTTGGCCATGTATTGTTACTGACTGCTGATTGATCGGTTATCCTAATGCAAAATTTTTGAAAAAAAAAAACTATCTATGCTGGGAATAATAATTATTTTTTACTACAAAATACTGGAAATTTACAACCCTGGACTATTACTAGGCTACTCTCTTAGAAATCGCCTAAGTTACTTCCAATCTTGGACTAACTGTTTTCGAGTAGTTAGTCCTCCAAGATAATTAAGACCAGATTAGTCTAGCAGAGAATCGGTCCAAGGTCTTATGTGTTCAGTGTTTCAATAGTATTATTGCTAGGACCTTAAATTTTGGTACTACCGAGCATTACTGGAAATTCCCGACAACAATGCGTGAATAATACTAGAAATTACTTTAAAGATGTTTTAGTCCTTTGCAATAAGAACACACATTCACAATTGATGATCGTTTCTACCAGGAAAACATAAGCTCGCTTCATCGGCTCCTGTTTCTACTAACCATGGGCCCCTCTTGCTTGTCCGCCAAGCACCTCCAGCCTTCACTCCGTTGTTGTGCTGCTTCACACGTCTATTCGGATCGACAGTAAAACCTATGTAAACTTGACCTTTGTATCTAGGATTTTCATTAACTAACATATAACAACCGAAAAAGTTTTCAACTTCATCGGGCATGATGACTACGTCTTATGATACCACAACAACCATTTTCAAGGGCGCCGCCATCTTACTCCGGAAGTTATGTACGAAAAGTAAGAAAAGCCGAAATGGTTTTGAGTGGTTGAGAGCACGATAAAAACGGAATGAAAAGGCCATTTAGGTGAAAAATGGTAACTTTTATTAACTACAATTATTTAAAACTTAAATAATCAATAAAGTTTAAGTTGTTTAGTAAAATAATTGGTAATATTTAAATTTTAGGACTTTAAATAATTCTGTCGAGGTCAACAAACGTTACACTTCACACATAATGTAGGTCACTGGAGTGTTTTAGCCCAGCGCTGCTAGTTTTCCTTGTACTTTTTTTCTTTTTTTATTGTTATTATTACGACCTAGTGAAAGCGGTTTCGCCAATCGTAGCTTTCTCTTCCTATTCATTTTTTTTTTTTTACCTTTACTCTCATTTTTGTTGAAGCACCACAACTTTACTTGGACGTGCATTCTCTTTGCTCAATCGCCGTGTTTATTTTCTGCAATTTATCGGGTGCGAATCGTTAAATTCAGTAAGATTTTAAAGCAATTAATTTTTTTTAACACTACAGCTATTTACGCGTACTTTTCAGATTACATCGACTCAGTGCTTCTGGGTACACTGAAAATGCCCCGTCGTCTTTTGAACTGGATATCAAGGTGCGTGTCTGAATTTTTTTTAATAATATTTTTTATTTTATTTATTACACAAATTCGTAGAATACGACGTAATTTTTTTATTGACTTCCAAATGATGAGATTACAGCTAAAAAAAAATATTCTCCGAAATTTATTCCATTAATACTATTCAAAATTAAAAGTTTGCCAAATACGCATTTATTTTGCTTGAAGTTGTATAGGGCTCTAGTTAGGTATGGTAACGAGGTAAAAAATAGAAAGCTCCGATTTATATTTTTAAAACAATTCAACCATCTCCATGTTGACGTAACCCCAAGGGCGGATCCAAGGGAGGGGCCGAGGGGGCTGCGGCCCCCTCCAAGGCAAATAAACTCGTAAAAACAGCCAAAGTTGTTGAAAAAACGCAGTTAAATTACGACAAAAATGCACGAAAACTTGGAAAAATCTTCCTGCGGCCCCCTCCTAGACTTCGTTCTGGATCCGCCCTTGCGTAACCCTGGCAGTTGGAAGCATCGTGAAACCTGTACAAGTCCAAGATTTTTTTTTTGAAAAAGCACTGGATACACAGGCGAGGAAGAAGTTGACCAGAAAATCCTCACTATTTTCCTATCAGCGTATGAAATACGCTCCACCATGTGCACCGGTGTTCTGGAAGTGGGACACTTCACTGAGGTGTTTTGTGCAGGCATCAGCAACCAACAGCCGATTTTCTGGTCCACTTCTTCCTTACACGGTACAGTGATGAGGACAGAAATATGAGTTGAATTAATTTAACATAATCGAATTATAATTAGTTAATTAACATAACAAAACATAACACACCTAGAGGTGTGGTTACGTTCATTTCGGTTCATGTCAACTGCGGCTGATAAAGTACAATTTTATCCTGGCGATTTTGATTACAATCGCCCCTTTCCATTTTACATGCTGTTTCAGAATTAAGATTTTGGACAATTTCATTACTTTCTTTTAGTAAGATCACTTTCATATCTGTTGCAAAAGTGATAGCACACCTCCATGGGGTGTGTAACGTGTGTCGTCCATTATCACCAAAACCTTCTTTCATATTGTGTATCTACAACTGGCTACCCTTAGAGTTCGTACAAAATTTCAGTTGTGATAGGTAGTTTAATTGATGCTTTAAGCCCTCCCACCTGAACCAGAGGTGTTATCAAAGATTTTGTTTCGCTATTCCGCGCTATTCACTCACAGTTATTCGTCGACCCACCTCCAAATTTTTCGACTGCGGTCCAATTTTCTGCCGACTCAGACGTTTGGTTGAAACTCCTTCCCCCCCCCCCTCCCCTTATTTCCGGCCATGTTCCGTGAGCATATCACGAAAATCAGCACAGGCTTCGATGAAGGTGTAAGAGTGTATTATTATATGGCAGGCTTCTTTCATAAGGCAGTTTCGGATGGTTGCAGTTATATTGTGTAGTGTAAGCCCCTTTAACCCCTGACTGTAAACAAGTATCATTAAAAGAAAGGCAAAATAAACTCCACCAGCAAAGTTTGTAAGTAGTGTTACAATAGGTTTTCACTATCCAGTCTTTGATATCAGAATTCACACCTGGTAACTTGTCATGAAATAGTTAACTGTTTATTAAAATACACGAATTGCATTTTGTTGTGTATGGCTTTGTTTTGTACTCACACTTCGTGCGCAAGTACTGACGAATATTCACTGGGGGGGGGGGGGGAGAAGAACCCGTGAGTGGTACTGGTACAGGATTGGAAACTAGTACCAGTAACATAGTACCAAAAGTGCATACACGTCGATAAGATGTGGGAGTGTCCATGCTGTAACTGTCGCCTTACGTTCCATCCTTTGTCAGAAGGTCGTCAGGGAGAGAAGTTATGGCCTTATGGGATTTTTTTTCTGACACTAATTGATGCCGCTATAAGGCGTCAATTTTTTGGCATGTGTGTGAACTGGCGTTGAGCCAGAAGACGAGACACACGATTTCTGCCCCAGTAGGCCTGGCTTGAAGAAGCCGTCATCTCTTCCCTGCTTCGATGTGGTTCAATTCTGTTGCACGCGAAGTTGTTGCACGCCTGGACCAAACGCAGCACGCTTTACGTTTTTCGCAACTCCCACCCCCTCTTCCTCCAGCCCCAAAACCACCTGATGGCCTCCTCCCCCTCCAATTCCTCCTTTCCCCTAAGGTCCTCAATCCCCCAGTCCCACTCATACCAGCAATCCCATTTCAATCCATACCAGTCGTACCACTATTGACTGCTTGGGGTCTCGACCCAGAACGAGAGGTGGAACATGCGGTAAAATTATCATGGACACTCCGTCGAGCCCTCCGGGCCGTCCTTTATACCACTTCTGCTATTATTGTTTGAAAGGTTGTAAAAGGTCCTAATTTCATGGAATTGTGTATTTTCACCCATGAATGCTTCCCTACAGTTCGCACAAGCCTTGAAAACCTTTCAAAGTACTCAAAAATGACAAAGTCTTTTCCAGGCCTTCAGTGCTGGAATTTTGGCCTTTGAACTGGATAGAAAGAGCTAAGCGCTTGCATTTTATTTTTTCTTTCGGAAATAACTAGCGCCATATACGCGTACCAAACTAGGACAGGTATAGTCACCATCAAAACCATAAAAAATGTCATTCTCTGTCGATTGTTTTTTTTTTTACGCATATAGTGTACCGGTTGGGTGGGGGGGGGGGGGGTAGAAACCTTTCCACTGGCATTGCAGTACTTCCGTTGAATAACCCAAAAAAGTTGCTGCTTCCCGGTCCTCGAACCGACATTGGAAAGTTCACTTTCGCAAGAAGCGAGAAGTTGAGTACACTTTCGCTGTGTGAATGGAACACTCTCCCCTACCAGGTTTTGAATGCTCCCCGAGCAACACCAGGAAAAGAGCTTTTGACGCCCTTTGTATACAGCTTCTGAATTCAGCTTAATTAAAAATGCATTATGTTAATGCATGGAAAAGTTCGAAAAATGCTTGGAAAGTAATGGAAAAATCGTTGTTAACACTAACTTTTTTTTGAAAAGAAATAAAGCCAGATGCCCATTGGGCATTATAGGACTTCCGACTGCAAAAAACCAAAATATATAAAAAGTAATGAAAGTTAATAAAACAGGTAGGCTTTTTACATCCTTCAGAAAAAAGAAAGAAATTGCATCTAAACATGGGGGAGGGGAAGAATTATATAAGTAAAATTATACTTCATAACCGGCAAACACACAAAATTACATTTTAAACTAAAAAATAAGCATCTGAACAGAATTTTGCACCTCCCTGGGCTTGCTATGGAATAGCATTTAGTTTTAACGTGGGATTCCTAAAATGAAATTGCATTTTTTCCCAAAAATCCCTTGTGTAAGAAATTTTTTGTAGTGGGGGGAGGGGTTAGGGCATAAATTTGTTCTATGTAATGGGCACAGCCATAGGTAGTTACGTCAACACTGAGGAGCTTATACAGTGTACCGTTAGGAAGGATTCGAAAAGTGCTGGATAGTATTATGGGTATTACAGGAACAGAAATCCACTCTGTGATTTTTTTTTACTACAAAAATGCCTCTATCTTACAAGGAATTTTTACAAGGCTTGGATTTCGTGTAAACACACCTCATGCAGAAAATCAGAGATTAAAAAGCTTGGTTTTCGTGTAAACATAGCTCAGTCAGTAAATCAGAAGCTCTGTCAGTGGCACACCCATGAATTTTTTCTTTTTTTTGGGGGGGGGGGGGAGGGATGAAAAATATTGAAATACGAATTGGGGTCCCAAAATTAAGTTAAAGGGTTTAGGGAAGAGTGGAGGAGTCCCTCGGTGCCCAATATAACAACTCATTTTCAGAATTTTTAGTGCCCTTGAAACGTAAAAGAAGCCAATTTTCAGATTTTTATACAGTGTTATATAAATTCCTCATTTGTCAACATTTTTGCCAAATTTTACTCTTAACTTCGAATAGAGGGTTTAGGGACACGACTACTCCCCCCCCCCCCCACCTTCTCCCCAACCTTCGTCTTACTTGTACCGGTGTACCAATGTTTTCATGGGAAGATAGTTCATCAGCAAATCAATAAGCTCCGATTGGTTGGAGTTAAGGCATCAAACACATCAGCTGGCTGGAGATTAAAGGGTCGAGCAAAGCTCCTGGTTTGGGTACACGCTAAAGTACGTTTAATCAGTTAGCAGTGCCGTAGTTAGTATTTTCCAAAAGGAGGTGCTCAGACAATATTTCGAACCGCCAAGGAATTAACTAATATGGGCGAAAGTGCATCCACCCCACAAATTTGACAAAATCTTGAAGATTGGGCCCCATGCCTCCTGAACGCCCCTCCCCCCTCCTAACAGAAGAACTGTTAGATTTCTTTACTTCTTGTTCTTAATTTACTCCTGATGTCGCTAAGTGTTGATAAGGGATGTGATCTTTATCTTTTCTATGTAATGTCACTGATACTGATTTTATTTCATACGTATAACTGTAATTTATTTCGAACGTATAACTTCTATCAGAAGTAAATGAAAAA
>JAHWFP010002498.1:0-14262 GCA_023313725.1 Lithobius niger | reverse complement strand
TCGTTTTTGGCTTTTTTGTTCATTTTGTCAAAATTCGTTGATGTCATGTCTAAGCAATAAGCATGAACTTTAGCTTTGCATCGTTGGCATGACAGGTACCTACTTGTTGCTTCCTCTTCACATACCATACATTTAGGCGGCGCCATGGTGAGCTGGAGGTTGCTGCAGTATTCCTCGCCGAGTTTCTTTAAGTGTTTCCCGCACCGACACTGGCCACTCGGGGGTTGAGGAGAGCTTCTGTCGAACGTCCGACCCCTTCAACATGGCGTCCATTTCGGGGATATCGAATCGAAGACAAACCATCGAATACCAGCATTGAGAAATCAGCCCGTCATATTGTACTGCAGCAGAAATTGTTTTCTCGTCATAAATCGATACTGTCACGTTGCACGCATGGTACGTCGTGTCGCGAAGCACGAGGAGAGGATCTGAATTCGCGTTATCGCCATGGTTATTAAGTATAGACAACTAGAAAGCCGCATGCTCCGATAACGGCGAGAAGCAGCCAGCAGATTTAGTATTAACCAAGTAACAAGTAGTGAGCGAGAAAATTGCCGTTGTGTAAACCCACCCTAACATTAGGAAATAATGGGCCTTGGCCATTCATCAGTGGGATCCGCCTGTTTTCATGCATCTTAATCGCAGTGGAATCAAGGCTTCTTAAGTGGGACAACCTTTTAAGATGCCTTGAGTTCAATGCGATTAAGATGCATGAAAACAGGCGGATCCCGCGGATGAATGTCCAAGGCCCATCATTACCTAACGTTACAAATCTGATTACGAAAGACTTGCGAGAGAAGCAGAGTGGAAGATTGTGTCTAAAGAACGGACCTCCCCAAATCGACCGAATATTGTAGGTAGCAAGACAGCGGCAGCTACGAATTCGAGCAGTGTATTGGACTGAAAAACGAAATGTAAACAGAGTTTGGACTTACCTTTTAAGGTGCCCGATGATGACCACAGTTAGTCTACTATTTGCAAATTTTCAACTATTATTCGTCGTCGTGAAAGTATGCGTTTGTGAGTCTCGTGTGACATTTTTTGAATACGTGTATTTTTCACCCACACTGTGTCCTTTGCCTATTACATGATGGAAACACACTATCGTGTTTCTAGATTTAGCGGAATGTCATCCCCGTTGCCAGTTGATTCTAATTTTTGTTTTAGTTTCTTTGTTAGTTTTTTCGCTTACTTTTTATTGTCATTGATACAGTCTGGTTTGTCATGTATGGCCATTCTCCGCCAAGCTTTCTTTCTAGAAAAAAAAAGGAAGCATTATAAATGCTATTTATTATGTTCATACCCCGTCCGTGCTTTCCCCCATGTCCATTACTTGATGGCAACAAACTATCGTGTGTCTAGATTTAGCGTGTGTTAGCAAGATTCATTCATAGTTGATTCATCATTGTCAGCACAGATGATTTTTCGCTGTTGCAAGCAGTTGTTATAATCGCGGCAAACAACCGAGGAAAACATTCAGTCACGTCGGACGCCCAACTTTGTGGCTGAATGCATTAACGTTAAGGACTTAGCACCGTATAGTTTAAAACTGGAAGATTTAAGCGAAAACCAGGGTTATTTCCGTCAGATTTATTAGAAGCCTTGGCCCATAGCCACACGCCACTCCTAACCTAAAAATACAATCCAACACACTACTGGATGACAACAACGAACTGAACTTTCTCTGGCCGACAATGTTATTAGATTAGGTTCGATTCGATTTTGTTTATATAAGCCGAACCGGTCAACAAAATCATGTGCTCAGTCTACTTCTACTTATACCTCGCCTTAACCTTATAACAAGAGCCGTCGAAATCAAAGGCCGCATAAATCCTGATTCTTGTAATTGACCCAGGCCCTGATTGGTTGACCGTTGGTCAAAGCAACCAGTCGCAAACTGCGACAAGATGAAACAACAATGTTACTTTCCTCACGCCCGAGCATCGTTGCATCTTGTTCGAATGAACCGTTATCTGAGCTTGTGCTCCTCGTCTCATTGTTGCATCAGTGTTATATGTTGCAAAGATCCCGGAAGTTAAGCAGCATTGGGCTGGATTGATACTTGGGTGGGTGACTGCCTGGGAATCGGGCAGTTGCAGACATAGGGCCTTAGGGCTTCGGGCAGATGACCAGGAGTGGTTAACGCTCGTTAAACCCTTTGAAACCCCATGTTGCAAGCATTGTATTATTCTGGCATTGTTAGCCCTTCCTCATGATGTCTATTCCTCAATTAGTTGGATTCCTCTAGCTAAATTGTCCCTCTCATCATTGTGGGGCGGATAACCCAGTTTAGGTTCGTGCTCCCTAAAAGCGAAAAAACAAGAACTTTTTTTTTTTACATTTTTCGTGCGCAAACGAGCTCTAATAACTTGTTAAATAAGAATGTTTAAGAGCATTGGAGTGCACTCATATTAAACCAGGGCCGTGATAGCAATGGGCGGGAAGTAAGATGCAATAGCGTTTGTGAGAATTGTCAAAGTGGTCATTAAAGATGCGTGTATTTGTGGCCATACTTTTTCCTTTTTCATTGCTGTAAAATCGGCTGCTAAATCCTGTATCAGCCCAATTGCAACAATGATGGTAACGCATTCTTCAAAAGTGGGCAAGATCAGTGGGCAGGATACGTGGTTCGGCCCACTTATCCTGCCCTCTTTTAAATGATTAGTACCCACAGTTCAAACAAGTGTTCTAAAAAAAAAACACTTTTTAGTCACCTAAAAAACTTTTTTAAACGCTTTACCCGAAACGCATGCAACAGCGTTTTACTAACAGGATTGACTAAAAAAGAAACGCCTTTATTTTACAGCACGTACCTATTTTAATTTAAAAGAATCGGTCCAGTCAATGAAATGTCCACTGAGACCTTCGCTCAATCATGACCGGAACGGCTATTACGTTCAATTCCCCACGCCCTATACACATTTAACTCCCAAGATGTTGAACATTTCGGTAATTATCTAGATTAGGGGCACCAAGCCAAATCACTTAATTTTTATACTAACCGACGCTACTCTTCATCCTAACACCATTTCACATCACACAATTCGGGGGAAACGTTTTTTTCCAACCATAAATGCGTCTGAAAATATCACAGCTTCACATACAGCGTTAAACGAGTACCATTAAACCCTTATTTGTTGTTAGGTTAGGCAGGTACCGGCTTCTGTTTGACGTTTCACTTGTAACGAACAGGTTGGGGTTTGGCTATTCTCTTATCTCTAGAGCGGTCCTCTTGCTTACAAGCAATGGAGAAGGAAGATGGCGGCACTCGTTCAACGCTGTATGTGAAGCTGTGCTATTTTCAGACGCATTTATAGTTGGAAAAAAACGTTTCCCCCGAATTTTGTGATGCGAAATGGTGTTAGGATGAAGAGTAGCGTCGGTTAGTATAAAAATTACGTGTTTTTGCGTGGTGCCCCTAATCTAGATAATTACCAACATTTCGAATTAACGCACTACCTTGAAGTTTGAAGCTTGCACAGTTCATCAGAAGTCACTTGCATAAATCTGTTACTTACTTGAGGCTTGACTTCGTTAGCCTTTCGTCACACAGGCTTACTTGGCTAAGCCATTCATCGTCCTCATCAGAGAAGAGATTCTAAATTCCCAGGTCTGTCGGGCAAAACTTGGCTGCCATTGTGATAAACGTAGTTTGGAATTCACAACAATAAACACGCACGCAGCTCCAATATGCATCCCTTGAAAAGACACATTGTTATAAAACCGCCGTGAAATGGAGAATTGGAGCTGATCAGAAAGTGCTACATGCTGAACGAAAAGTATGGTCATTAAAAAACCTATAGCCGTACTATTGCCACAATGGTCCTCTGATAAGTGGTTTTTGGTCCACTTTTTCTTTGACAGATTCTTCGGACTGAAAGAAACATCCTCGGCCTCGGACGATCTTTCAGTCCTGGAATCTGTCAAAGAAAAAGTGGACCAAAAACCACTTATCAGAGGACCATTGTTGCAAAAGTACGGTTGTAAAACTATTACTTAAACGATGAGCAATGAGGTAAGCTGCATTAAGATGGCAAATGCAGAAATATTATTTTAATATGTTTTTCTTTGTGTGTTTGTGCCTGCGTGTTAACTTTACCTCTTTCTGACGCCAAAGTAATAAAAGCACGAACTCAGCAAATACATTTTTATCCATTTTCTTTGTTGTAGTTGAAAGACCAGGGAAAATATTTTAAGTTCAAGCCTCAATCTACTGTTATTAGTAGTTACTGTGGTAGTTATACTTGAATCTAGACGAGGGGAAAGAGACAGTTAGGCATTTTTTTCTTTGTAGTTAATATACAATTTATAATTTTACTTTGTGTAATACTAAAATGCACGAAATACCAATAAATGTGTAAAGCATTTTACACGAATTTAGCTCATTTTTAATCCCGAAAATATCGGGATTTAGGCAGCTACAATCCCGGTATTTAGGCAGCTATACAATCCCGGAATTTTCGGGACTAATAATTGGTCGGGATCTCGGGATTGGATGCCCTAATTCGAACCAAATTTTGCCTGATCCCATTTCAGACTTGTAGTTTTAGCAGTTTTTCTAACCAGTGGTTAACGCTAACTGATGCAGTTGAGATCGGGCTGATATCATCGTTGTACTGCTGAACGAGTCTACCTTCTCTTTTTACTTTTCAGGCAAGGAGGACATACGGAGCCTATGTTGTTCATCTACGAAATTTATGTTGGCGCCAAACTTTGCCCTGATGGAGTTTGGTATCAGAGACAAACATTTTCAGATTGCAAGAGAGACTGCGGAAATCAACCGGCTGCACATATAGAAGTAAAGGGTGGCAAGGATATGTGTTGTTGTGGCACCAAGGCCCAGGACATCGATCCACCTGAAGGATGTTGGGATTACTGTGATGAATACAGATGGTATACTAATAAAGGTACGTAGGAAAATAACGAAATACTGTAAGCAAGGAATATAGTGTGTTGTTGTGGCACCCAGGCCCAAGACATTGATCCTTCTGATGGATATTGGGATCACTGCAATGAATACAGATGGTATACTAAAAAAGGTAGGTAAAAAATAACGAAATCTTGTAACATCGATCTTGTCAAATCTTGTAACAATGATCTTGTAAAATCTTGTGACGTCGATTTGTATAGTAGTTGTGGGCCCAGGCTCAACAGATCGATCCACTGACGGATGTTGGGATCACTGCGATGAATTCAGATGGTTATAATAAGAGATAGGTAGAAAAAAATAACAAAATTTTGTAAGTAAGGAGTGGCGTCGATTTGGCATTGTTTTTTGCACTAAAAGTTTATAGTACTTGTGTGAGAAGAAAGATACAAACAAATCAATAATACATACACTTACATTGTTGAACAATTAAAACATTATATAAAATAACGTTAGTTACACAATTCTTAATACACTGTCATTTATTTTATTTTAACATTTTATACAATTCTCACTTTTACTTATTACATTTTTTTTGTACTTGAGGCTTTAATTTCATAGTTCATCTGGTAATTTATTGAAAATCTCGGGAATATAACATTGTTTGTTTCTTAATCCTTATTTGTTGTGCCATCATGGTAACTCATACTTTTGCGAATTTTTCCTGAGTCTTTTTTGCTTTGCATGGTTTTGAATTTTATGTAAATTTGTGAAATAGTTGTTTATTAATATTGTTTGGTTTCTCAGTTTTGCTATTGTTAAGATTTTTTTTCTTTAAAAAAAAAATCTCTTGTATTTAACACATTATTTTCGAACAGCACTTTACAATCTTATTTTGTAGGAGCTGTATGTAAGATGTCTATGATATAGTCCGATGCAAAACTATAAATTTCTATTGTGACCGTGAGTAAACTTTCTTTCCACGCTATATGAAAAAATGTTGGATATTTTTATTATTTAAAACTTTTCTCACCTGATAAATAAATATCTTAATTTACTTATTAATTTTTTTTGTGAGTTTTAAAATTCTAATTTGTATCAATAATTAAACTTATGTATTTTATCTGGTTCGTCGTTTCTAAAGTACAATAAGTGTTTCCACAGTTTGATGTAATATAGTAATGTTACTTAGATATTCACATTTTTCACTATGCATAAAAAATTGTTGGGTTATCCATTGCCGTCATTTCGTACAAACAAACTGTTTTTTGTTCGCTGATATACTGCATTTCAATTACAATTAACCAGCAGTTTAATAAGTCAAAATCAAATATTGTAAGTTTTCTAACATTTCATTTATTTTATTATTTATCTGTATTAAAATTATATCGTCTTCAAATAAAAGTAAGAACGTTTTTTTCAATGCCCATTTCAATATCATTTGTAAAAATCAAAAATTGAAAATCAATGGCGCCAAGACCGAGACTTGTGGAACACCAAAAGCAATGTTTGATGTTTTACTAGCGTCATTTTCAATTTTAATCATTGTTTGTCTATTGTTCAAATAAGTTTTAAATATATTGTAAATTTTAATGACTCCCTGGTTTGATATAGGAAGCGCAGTTTTACTTGAGAGCCGAATGGTGACAACGGTGGACCTAATGTGGCCGTATTGTTGTTAGAATACAAACAGTAAGCAATTATGGTCTGGGGTTTCGTTTCCCCCTGTCAATATTTGCCCTTTGCAAAATTACATGCCACCGACCGACGCCGGCGACAACCTATACCAGATAAGTCGCTGCACTCCAGTGTATTTAGCTTGGTGAGCCTGCAAAGCCTCGTGTGAACTTCCCATATACGGATGGCAAGGTTACGACTACCGAATCCCCACTGTGGCTCGGCAAGCCAGGCCAAGATAGTTCCACCACCCGCAACCCCCTCCTGATAATACCAGTATTACGAGATGAGGAATTCTGATGAGGAATTCTGTGATGTTAGTTACATATTCCTGGAAGCCAGAAACATCCATGGGTAACTCAAATCACCTTAACTTTAGTGTGTTCTATTGATTCGTAGTTCCAACTTCATTCACCAAACCAAGAGTAAGGTTAAATGACGACTTTGGCAAAATGTGAATAAATTGGAAACGAAATGCGATATTTTTCTAATTCAGTGCATGACTCGAACTCAAGAACTGTTGTATGTTGAGTCCTCGCATGTTTAATGGGGCCTATGACCAATCTAAAGTCTCTGTGTGATTTTCCATACGTGGGTATACCTATGCCTTGTTATTTCATTTCCGGTTCCTGCATTTGGAATCTGCTAAAAGATTGTAGTACTTTCCATTTCCCATAATTGGTTGTCAGGGGTAACCAAACAGTATAAAAGAAGATGCTTAGCTAGGAAAAAAATCAGTTAGCCTCCGGATCAGCCATTTGGCTGGTCCTCTTCCCCCACACGGTCCTCCAAATTAGGATTATGCTCTTATGCCTTCTTTCCCAAACCTAAAGTAAGCCTTTTTCTTAAATCTAATTCAATATAAATCAAACCTAAAGTTCCGTGACTTTACCTTGGTTCAGTCAAATTTTGTGCGCTCCTGTTTTAATTATGTTCGAAAATGTGAAGCATGGATAGGCGTAAATAGAATGATTTTTAACCATCTCATACGCGAAAAACAGTTCTGAAAATGTTCATGATGCAACAGTTCGACCAAAAAATTCACTTTTCAAGCAAACCAATCAGAAAGAAACTTGTTTGCAAAAAAGCCTGAAAGAAAGCCTATTTTGCATCATACTTTATTAACACCAAAAACCAAAGAAAGATCTCAAAAAAACTTGTCGGCTTCAACTGGTTAGACGAAGGAAAGAGGAGACCTGTAGGTATTAAAAGGTTGTCAAATATTCGCGTGTCTGAAACAAGGTGCATGGACTGCGTGGACTATGGTCATCGAGGCTGAGTGGTGAGAGAGCTCAGCCTGGTTGCTGGAGGTTTGCGGATCTGGTTGAACCCCTGGAAAGGGAACCTTGGCAAAGTCCCCACCAGGACTACCAGGAGAGCGTGAGAGGCTATCATGTTCCTTCAGCAGCTATGGTAACTATTCTGGCCAATTCTGGACAATCTTTCGGCCCTACGATGATCGGAGGTTTCCCGGATCGAATCCCTGGGTTGGCACCTTCCTTTACCGGATTTTGCTTCACCTAAAAAAAATCTGGTAATGTTCAAAACTAAGCCGGTTCAGCCCCACGAGCATTAAATTGCTTCGGCTGACTTAAGGCTCAAAAGAAATTATAAAATAAAAACCAAATAAAGCAAGAGATTTCCATGTAATTATAGTAACCCTTTTCAATGTAAAACCTTCTTGTAATTGTACATCGATTTTGTGATGCACTGTTGATCCAGCAGTAAGCAGTGCACGATATGGTTAGTTACAACTTTGTAAATTGTTTGATGAATAATATTGAATGAATTTTTGGTGCAAACAAAAAATTCATACAATATCATTCATCAAACAATTGAAATGAATTTTGCATCCGATATGGTGAATATTGAATTGAATTTGAATTATTATTATTATTATTAGCATTATTGCTGTTTGATTGATTTTATTATTAGCACCACAACAAAGCACCTACTTCTGTCCAACCTATTCTGCATACTGTAATTTCATGGTGATAAATCAACTTTAGCTGTTGCGGAGCATGCTTACATTTAATAGTTCTGAAAAATCAATACATCCGCCTTCGTATAATTGGGTATACAAAGTGATAATAAAAGCCTTGATGAGTTAACGATTTTATATTTAGATCTTCTGCTGATTGTCAGAATAATTTGTAATCATTTTGTAGCTGTCGAGTTAGTGATAAACGGAATTCATGACTGTTCGACTGAATGGCAACTGTTGACTGCACTTCCTACATGTCACACTCTCCACGTAGGACGTTCTAATGATGAACAGTTTCTCCATTGGTTGTCTTAACATGCCTGCTGTACTTGAGGTTAAAAGGCTTGGGAATTACGGTCTGCTCTACCCTCAAACAATCACACACATGGCTGCTACATCGTGAAATAAGCTCTTGGTCGACTATGTTATAAAGCGTGTGTTCGCCTCTGGAGGCACCGTGATTTTGGTCTCGGCATTTAAAGTTTATGTGAGACCAATTCTGGAGTATGCCAATTCGGTGTGGTCCTCGTGCCTCTTGTGGGACATTGACTATGTCGAGTCTGTGTATACAGTGCCACTTTATGGGCTGGTTGGTTGATTTTCAAAAACAGGCATACCTGACTCGTTAAGAGCTAATGAAACTAGATAATATTGAGTTGAGGCAGTTAAAGGACGATTTGGTGATGGTTTTACTGGCGATGTTCCTTTTTCGAGATTCTATGGTCTATCAAACTCGTTGCCATTCACTTAAACTTGTCAGGCCTATGATGTGGTTGGCTGTTCACTCTTCCTTTTTCACTGTGAGAGTTGTAGCTCTAATGAATGAGCTTCCAGAGTATTAAATACGGACTGACAGGTTGGATCTTCTAACGTTTTTAATGAGACCGGAGCTTTGCCCGGCTTCTACAACTATACACAAATAAATTGTGTGGGATCGGATTTAGTGGACCCGGTCCTTCCACCTTACTTCACACCATACTGGGAATGAAAAACTATTTCATTGTATTATTATTATAATTTCTCCGCTAGTAACAACAAAATATTATTTTCCACCCAAAATCATTCCTATTTAGGCCATATCAACCTCAAAAGAAAGAATTGAAGAAAGCTCATTATGACAAGTTGAGTAATCAACTTTGTGTAATCGATTGAACAACATACATGGACAGTGTAGTTAAAGGCATGGAGGGTATGGCAGATATTGACCAAATTTAGAATGTTTATCAGGATAGCTTTAATAGCTCGTAAAATACGATTCATGCGTTTTTTTTAAAGTGAATGACGTGGTGGAAAATATAGTTATAGGCCTAATGATCATTGGCATAAGCTCAAGTTGGCATAATAGAAAATTGTTTTTCTATAATGAGAAACTGGTCTGTCGGCATAATGACCTGGAAAAGACGCACAGTCCTAAATGAGTTTCTTCAGCTAATTTGTTATTGGCAACCATTTATTTCCAATTAATGTGTTAGTGGATCGAACACGCATTAGTGAAATTGAGTTTTGCTGTTGCGAATGTCCCTTACACGAGTAGTTACGACGAATGCTTATTCAGATAATGTAGCCACGTTTTGAGGGCCTAAAAGCAAATCTACCGTACTCTTGCAAAATCGTAAGTGCAAAACTGTAAACCTAATTTCACTTAAAAAATAATTTATCCACCTATGCAAAAAAAAAATTACCTAGAGGACTATATTATTTATAGGATGTAGCTCTTGGTTTTTGTTTCTGTGAATGCGCCACAAACTGGGTCCATTTTAAAACAGTACATTACTCACACGCAGTAGAAAGAGCATTTTCGTAGCATATAAACCAATGGAAGCCGTCATCATATTAAGGACAGATTTTATGTAATAATATCAAACTTTATACATACTTTTAAGAAATTCGGTGACGTTTCGTATCAAGCGATAAAATAGTAAAAATCATTTTTACAGCAATAGTTTTTGAAAATTTCGATGTCGATCAAAGAACTATTATAAATTACTTACTAGCCAAATCGCTCGCTTCGCTCGCTCCGTTGGCGTGGTCTCGCTTCTGGTGACGGTTCTCATCGCTGCACCACTTTATATAAGGTTTAGTTGACCACGTATTTCGTAACTATTTGCCTGTAAGTGTCATCCCATACTTTTAATGCCTGCATTCTGCGCGTGTCTGTTAGATTGATGCTTGAAGATATTTCTTGTTGAAACTCGTACGGCACTGACCGACGTATCACAACCAAAAATATCAGAATATAGTGTGCACTTTTCCTAATGCTTCACTCGTAAACCAAGTATTTGGTTCATAAATTGTGGCTGTTCCTATATGAAAGTCATCCCAGAGATGTAATGTTAGCATTCGGTATCTACCGGTTAGATCTTTTCTGCTGGGGCCAATGATCTTTCATCCGACGAAGAAAGTCGTCCATTTTCACTACTGAAAAAATGTGTAGTCTACCTGCTTACTACCTGTATTTCGGAAAAAGTGCTATTTCCGATTACAACCCCGATTTTCGCTTGTAATATCATACTACATCCATATTTTTTTATAAAATTCGGTGATACTTCTTATCAGACGATAAAAATAGCACAAATAATTTTTTTACAACAATAGTTCTTGAAAATTTCAACGTCAGTCAATGAACGGTTATAGGTGACTTTTAATTAAAATTTGTAATTAAAATAAATGTGATACATCATCCTCTTTTATCCAATTTGAGTAATACGTTGTGTGTTAAAGTACTGTGTGATTTTTTCAACCTTGAATTGTAAAATTATTTTTCGAATGATTTTGACAACAATTTGTATTTGACAAATTTCAAGAAAATAATGCATACATGCAATCTATCTGAACTTTTACTATATTTCTGAATTGACACCATGTTGACATTTGTTCTGTGTTCGTTATTAAGCATAGAATATAATTTTGTTTTATATTGCACGACTTGTTTTGTAGTGCTCTTAACGTGAAAGGGTGATATATCGTCTCGACTGCACATTTTAGTTAAAATTAGTTACGATTACTTACAATTAGTTAAAATTAGTTAGTCTTTCCATTTTACCCTTTTGGCTGCCTATTTTTTGTAGAACTAATTTTGTCTTATCTTATCTTATCTTATCTTATCTTATTTTATCTTATGCTACCTGACGACGAAAGCGTAATGAGCTTAATTACTTCGAAGAAGTCTAATTTTGCTACTGTTTTAATTTCAGGTGCAAAAACCTGTCCCACAATGCCCAGAACAGTTGCTAACAGTAAACAAACATCACATTTACTCCTCCGTCGTCGGTACATACAGAAAACAAAACGGCAGCACGCAGCTGCTAAAAAAATAGTGATTTTCTCATTGAAGGACATTGGTATTCCAGTAGCTAACAGGTTACTCCGTCGGGGATACAGTCCTTTCAGAAAAGTTGTTTGGGGAATTGTGTATGTTGCAGCTTTAGTTGCGTGTGTATGGCAACTGCACGACAGAATATCTTTGTATTTCACGTCTCCTACCATGTTCGATATCTCTGTGAAACATATGAAAAAGGTCTCAATGCCAGCGGTAACAATCTGCCCACCAGAAGAGCCGCTAAGTAAGAAATGGTCACAATATAACGACGGTACCGAAAGTGAAGAATTTAACATAAATGATGCTTGGGAAGAATTCAGACTCGATGAATACATCACAGTTCAGAGAACAGTAGGTCTACATTTCTACACTATTTGGTTGGGAATTCGTAAAGAAATTGAAAGTTAAGTTTTAGTATGCTAATGTAGGGTCTTTTGCGGCTAAATAATTCGTTTAAGCAAAATTTGTAAGATATCATTCCGTCATGAATTCTGACTTTGTGATTAATATACATATTTTTATGGCTAGAATGAATTAGGCCTTCATGCAAAGGTTTACGATTGCAAAAGAGACGATTTTAGTACTGATATTCCATACCCATGAGCAAGAATTTAAGGGTTTGGCAGGAGAATTTGTAACTCTAAAAGTCCCTATTGAAACACGTTAGATCGGTCCCCATTAGTTCAGTCCGAGTTTTCAGAAGGCGCCACGTGTTCCATCTGATAATTTTTTCTCATTTTTCAGCCCAAATCTAAAGTAAACTAAATTACAACTAAGCTAGGCTCAATAATAATTAAAATCAAGCTAGTTTCGTTTAGTTTAGTTTAATTTTAGGCTAAAAACTGAGTAGAAATACCCACATAAAACTCATGCCGCCCTCTATAAACTAAGAATGAACTAATACGACTGTATCCAAGACGTTTCAGTAGGAGGTCTCAGTCAAAAATTGTCCTCCCCAACCCCGTAAATTCTTGCCATGAGTAATGAATGAATCGTGAAGGACAGAGTATGGTTGTAGGAAAGAAAGCCGAACACAGTGCACATAATAAAAAACAACGACGGTTTGAAAGAGTTCACTTTCCGTCCTCAGGTTCCCAAAAATATAGCAAAGAGGTTCATCGACAAACTGGTTGGAGAAGCACTAAATGAAAATTTCTCAGGGAAGGTGAAACGATTTGAAGCGGCATACTAGGCCGATTCATTTAGTAAAAGTAAGAAAAATCTCACGACAGGTCTATTCCTACAAGGACATGTTAAAAACGATATTTAATATTCAACCAGTATCATGCTGGTCTTTGTCAACTAAAAAACGAAATCCAATGTAATGGTGACAACAAGGACGTGAGAAAGGAGAAATTTCTGCAAGGGGGGGGGGGGGGATTGAGGCTTAATGGCGCGTCGACAACTTGGTCGACAATTTCTGCAAGGATATTTACAATAAAATCAAATTGCAAGATTAAACACATTAAAAAAAAAACATTAAAAAACGGCATCAGCACACCCGCCATCTTGAAAATGAAGTCATGCGACCAAAATGTCAGATTATATTTACAGGAAGGTCTTTGAACCATTTGCACCACCGTTCCATGTTGGTAAAATACTTACTGGTGTTCATATAGGACGCATTTTCCTAACACTGATGGTGTAAGCTTCCATTTGAATCCTGATTTTTTCCCAATTGGTTCCTTATACAGGATTTGGGTTCCGCTAACATCCACGATGTGGTGGGCAATTTCAACATGTTTTGCCGCTACATACGACATGTCACCCTTCAGCGATGGTCCCACCATTTTCAAGTTTGCGAACTCCTAAGGCCCTCCCAAACTTGAACTAGAACGTGGTAGGACCATTGCTAAAAGTGACATGTCGTATGCTCTGGCAAATCATGTTGAAAATACCCACCACATTGTGGATGTTAGCGGAACCCATAACCTGTATAAGGAACTAACTGAAAAAAATCAGGATTTAAATAGAAGTCTACACCACAGTGTTAATGCGTTTTATGAACACCGTTAACAATTTTAGCAGCATGGAACAGTGATGCAAATGGTTTAAAGACATTCCAGCAAAGAAAATCTGACATTTAGGTCGCATGACTTCACTTTCAAACTGGGAAACATCGTTCGTCAGGAGGAATTCTTATCTTATTGTCACGGATTATAAGACAGAAAGAATTTACTCAAACTATTTCGGATTTAGCTAATCCATATATAGCGTTGTTACCATAGCAGCGCCACCTTTGCCATCACGTTCAAATTCTAGCTGCAAGAAAGCAAAGGCGAGTTGTGGCATAAATGCGCCCTTACACTAAATTAACTGGTTGCTTACAGTCTTTAATGCAGCATGTGGCTCTAAAATTATCTATAACTAAGTAGTAAAGAAGCCAAGACGCACAGACATATATGCTAAAATGAG
>JAHWFP010002497.1:12199-35413 GCA_023313725.1 Lithobius niger | reverse complement strand
GTGAATTGATATCCCGGTACGACTCGTTCAGGTACATCTTCGTCCGGGCAAATGTCACCAATTGGACAGGGAACCTTTCGCAAGAAATCTTCAACACCGTCGTCGTAGCACTGGGCATCATAGGCAATCGCGTCGGTTTGTTCAAACATCAACTGACACGCTTTCTGTTTGGGTTCCACCGACCGGTTTTTGTAATAACTGAGAAAGTATTCGCGATCCAACACAACAAAAGTCACGGGGTGCGTGAAATTCGAAGTCGACGTAATATTTCCAAATATATACCCTTGCGTGCTAACCCGATCGAACTGATTAGTCTTTTGAAACCCGAATTTGGCCAGAAATCTAAAAAATTGTCCGGTCCTCCACGTACCTTTAACCCTCAGCGAGTCCCCTACGGGTATTTGTAAACACACGACTAATAACACGATAACCACTAAATGTTTGGCGGAAAACGGCCAGTTCCGAACCGAATTAATATTCTTACTTCTCGCCATGTTGTTGACACCTGAGGAGGTAGGCGATTTCCAGTAGCAAAGGCCACTTCGTTTCCGCGCTACCTTCACCTACAAATGTGCCTCAATTGGACGTCCATCGTGGAAAAACCACACCCGATGCGTTGATGATGGGTTATTACTGACCGAAGGTAAACCACAATGTATAAAATGAGACACACGAGGCAGTAAAAAATACGTCCAGCCTCCCATCGGACTTATTGATTGTTTCCGTCAGGCATGCCTGTTCGCTCCTTCGCTCGTTATGCTGTCAGCACCCTCGTATGGAGTGTGTGAGAACTACTGTGGAGTGATTATTTATTAAAAATAACACATTTGTCCAATCCAAAATTAGCGTTTGGGTTTTTATAATTTAATTATTTACTGTGAAAAATAAATTATTCCTTACTGGGATTTTAACCCAAACTTTATAAAGAACAAAAAAAATAACTTTTACGATGCAAAATATTTGCGTTAATGTGTAACTTTAACTTTAATTGTAGAAATTTATTACAGGATGTGGGCTCAATTTTTTTTTCCAAGAAATACTTTGATATACTGTAATAACCTTCTTATTGTGAAGCAAGTTCTTTATGTTGAAACGCTTTCGTTAACAGTCGAGCTTAAGAACGTCGTTTGTGTGAGCGTTTTAAATAATTTATGAATGAAAACATTAAAATACACATTTTAATATCAGCTGGTGTGCTTTTATTCAATTGCATAAAATATAAATTTGAAATTTGTCGTGACTGACAAAAACTGCTGTTGCATTTTAAGCTCAGAAATGGTAAGAAACTGTATAAAATATTATTCGTCGAAAATAAGACGTGGCTTGACAAATATAGCAACATGGCGGCCACCAATGGCCCAGCAGAGATGGATTCACAATTTGATCGTCTCAGCGTTGCAACGGATAATTTAGAAGACAGTAATGGCATTGAAATGATTACGGAATCTTCGAAAGATCCTTTTGTAAGCTCGTGGGGTTTCACGTTGCCGGAGTTATACAAATCGGCAACAAAGTTTTTGAAAGGTAGGTATCTAAAAAGGCATTTGCAAACTGCACTTAACTCCAAACTGCGTGAATTGCATACCTGTTTGCACTGCTTGTAATAAATCATGAAGTTTAAAGGGTGTGTAACCGTGCCTTCAGTTAATGACACACCCACAGACTGTGGATTAACGTTTTCGTAGCTCGTAAATGGGGACAGAAAATAACTCGTTACCATCCAAAACAAGTTCATGCCAGTGTTGTCCTTTCACTTTTACCCGGCGTTTGATTATCGTGTTTGAACTAAAGTAGCACGTACGTCGTACGTACCACGTGCGCTCTTACTTAAAACCTAATTGCTACAATCCTCGAATGCCTTCTAAAGCCACTTAAAGTGAATTTAATGCGTGAAAAAGGTGCTTAAACAAGTTAAAATTGCCATTTTTTTGGCTAAAGTGTAAACCCTGTCGTATGCACTATCCTTCTGACCAGCTGCCTTCTAAAATCCACTGAAAGGAGTTTTAGGGTGAACAGAGGTGTTGAATCGAGCTAAAACGGTCAGTCTGTTGCACTGTGATCAATGATTTTTAAATGGTTTTTCTTCAGTGTGATGTGTGTCAGTGTCTTCCAAAACCATCAAATTGTAAGCGAACCATGCACACACTTCTGAAGACAGTTTGGTACCTCCATTGCACAGAAACCTGTAAGCAGCCTTGACAAGAGCATTCCAAAAGTGTCTGGTGAGTCAAACTGACGTCACCGTTCGACATGACTGATGGCTCCATCCAGAGTCAGTGGACATGAAGCTGCTCTCACCCACAGGGGTCTCTGGGCAGACTGTTTCACCCATGTTTGGATTCGTCAGTAGAGAATGCTTTGTGGATGAGAGCAAAGGCACCTTGCTGAGGGCAACTTATCAACCACAAAATCGGACTGGTTTCAGCAAGTTAAGCAGAAACTACTGCTTGGTTCAGGCTCAGTTCTATTGAATGTTAGGAACCCATATTTAGATCTATTAATGGCAGTTGATGATTTGAAATCAAGCGGCTGCAACCCACAGAGATCTCTAGACCGACTGTTTCGCCCTTGTTTGGACTCATCAGTAGAGAAACCTGTAGATGAGAGAAAGGTGCTTTAGCTCCTATCCACAGAATATTCTCTTAAGTCTCTACTGACGAGCTCATCAGCTCAACTAAGGGAGAAACATTCTGTCTAGAGATCTCTTTGGGTGACAACAGCTTGATTCAGGTGATCAACTGCCATTAATAGGACTAAATACGGAGTGCCTTACATTCAGTAGAACGGAGCCCCAAACAAGCAGTAGGGTCTGCTTTTTAGCTTGCTGAAACCAGTCCGGTTTTGTGCTTGTTGAGTTTGTCGATAAATTGCACTTTGCGTGGGCTTAAATTCTGCAAAAATCAACGTCTTTTGCAGCTTATTGCGATTGGTTGGCTCCAACAATCCGTCAGTCGCGTTCGAGGCAATGCCACTTCCGTTCACATGAAACGAACAATGAAAAGTAAGTTTGTGATTAGGAACTTCTACCTTATAATAGTGTGTTCAAGCGAGGGGTGAAGTAGTTGGTCGGACACTTCAACTGTCATTTTGACATTTGGAATTCGTTATAGCTCTTTTATGTGCGCTATGTTTTGGCAGTGCCAAACTGTCTCTAGTAGCAAGGCATTTGTTTGCAAATATATGGTGGTTTTGGAAGGAACCGAGTATGTGCAGAAGAAGCTCAACTCGCTCTCTTCTGAATATTGTTCCGTCTTGACTTACAGCGACAAAGACATTCCCGTCCTTGAATCTCTGGATAAAATGTTAATTAAGTTAAATGTATGAAGCTTAGTTAATTTTGCAGCAGGAAAACAAAGATTTAAGGGGTTTTAGGTTTTTTTTTTTCCGTTGACGTTTGTAGTTGCTGGTGTGAACAGAACTCCGGGCTTGGCCTGAAAAAGGTGGCAGAAAATTGGCCACCGAAAATTTGCCTGAGATTTAAGGACTTTGTGGTGTTGCGTATTTTTGTTGTGTGTTTTTCTTCAGTTGGTGTGCTGGAGAAGCCCAACTTGGCTTATCCCGACTTAATGCCTTTTGTGACTTCGCCGGCTTGTAAGACCTAGCATAACTTTCAGATGCCTACCACCACCACCAGCCAGATGTGCATCGATACGATGATACCCACTCAGTATTTTTATTAAAGATGTCGTTTGTGATCGAAAATGGACCAAGTATTGAGAATGAGATACCTATGAAATCTTCTAAATATGCAGTCTTTGTGAGTTTCATAGCCCAGACCATTCTGCATGCAACAGCTCCAACAAACGTTAATGCAAAAATACATTTCAATTTGGCGCTCTTCTCACTGTAACTTGGCTCTTTTATATGCTGCCCTCTTCCCGTGCTGTTGTCAGGAATAGCTTCCACTGAATTTCAAGTTGGTGTGCTAGATCTGGGGTGGCAAACTGCAGTTTTTGGGTGCGAGGGTACCTGTTCGTTAAACAGAGGGATTTTATTTTCTCTGCAGTGTAGAATAGAAAGAGATTCCAGTGCTCGCAGACGAGCTGCTTTTCCGGTTTTGGAATGAAGTAGCACTTTTGTGCTTTCCCAGTCGATGCTGTGCTTGGTCTTAATACTGCAACAGCACTCTTCTTCATGTGTGCATTGGCTGTTACTTGCACATGTTCCGAGACTCTTTTACAAACTCTGCTTTTTGTCTCTCCCACGCACCCCCTGGACTGGACAATCTTTGCAGGGGACCCAGTAGACGATCGACGATCCACAAAGTATTCTCTACTGACGAGCCCAAACAAGGGCGAAACAGTCTGTCTAGAGATCTTTGTGGGTGAGAGCTAATTGATATTAAATGATCAATTGGTAAAAATTGTCCTAGGCCTGGGTGTTAACCATCATTCAGTAGAATGGAGCCCCAAACAAGCAGAAGTTTCTGCTATTCCGCTTGCTGAAACCGTATTCGTTCGCCCTTATACTTTCAGTCAATGTAAACTCATCAACCATCTCCAATGTCGGTTGCCACTCGCCATTTGGCTAATGGAAATCAGCAGTTGGCTACCTGAAATTTAGCTTTACTCGCCAAAATGGCGACTAGCAATAGAGAATGACACTCAAAGAGCGATATCTCGGGAACCGTACAAGTTAGAGATGAACGGTTTGCGGCGTTATGCTGAGATTTATAAGGGCTACGTTACTGCTTTATCTTCATTAATACTGGGATTAAAGAGAATTTGTGAGTGCATGAATTAGAAAAACCACGCATCGTGCAAGATGATGGAGTTCTTTACGGTGAAAAATTACAATATTTTCCGAGACTTTATGTCCAACTTGATTAACACTCATCTTCACCAAGTTAAGATATTAGATCTTTTAAAACTCGATCTCACAATATCTTGCGGAGAACGGACTGAAACTTAGTGCCTGAGGAAGACAGATGTGAAGCAGTTATACCACCAAACTTGCTAAAGCTGTCGAAAATTCGCAAGATATTGTGAGATCGAGTTTTAAAAGCTCTAATATCTTAACTTGGTGAAGATGAGTGTTAATCAAGTTGGACAGAAAGTCTCGGAAAATATCGTGCAAGATGTCATTGGTATGTGGCGAGTAGAAATTGTGAAATGGCGAGTTCTTTGTAAGGTCTACTGGCCAAGTGCGACTGCTACTGGATTCACATTCGAGAGGGTTGAAACTCATCAATACCAACCGTGAAGTAGTATCGAATTGAGTACTTGACAATCTGGTATCAGGTACCTCTACCACCAACCAAGAATTGTTCCTTGGTGCACATGACAGGTTTTTTCCTGGAGGGAAATTAGGCCCAAATCATCCTTGTTTCAGGGACCTCGCACACCCCTAGAACACCACATTTGCATGAAATAATGGCTTTTATCATAGATTTGGAAGCATTTCGTGATGACTGATGGGTTGGCATTCCAGGATGGCGCTGGCTCCTAGAATTTTGAATTATTACAGAAAATGTGATTCACTTTTTGCCCACACCTAAATATTCACTGCCAATGAGACAATATAGTACTTGAGGCAGCAGCCAGTACTTAGATTTTTTTTTTTGATTCTGTTATTGAGAGCCCCATCGATCCTCTCCATGGGTCCTGCAAAAGCTATTCTTCAATAATGCTGCTGGTTAACTTAAGGTTCATCCTTCCTGGTTGGCTTTCCTGTATGGCTCAGTTTTGAAAATTAGTGTAAATGTTGCAAGGCATTCGTTTTCCTATTTTTTTCCCACTGCGAAACAGTTTTAGCTACAGTCACTCTCTCCTATGTAAATGTTGCAAAGTCTATTTTGTGCAGGATGCTCGAATATAGTGAGAAGGAACATGTCCTTGTATTGAAAACGTTAGGAGGAAGAACTGATTTAATTAATGATAGTGCTAAATCTTGACTGGTTGTCTTTTTGTTATAGGGGCTCCTTGAAAATTTGTATAGTAAAAAGCTAGCATAACAAGGAGCTGTTGGTGGTGCTGTTTAGGTGTGCAAGGTGGAATTGGAAATCGTTTTACCCAATTTGGTTTAGCTGGTATCAGTATTGCAAGAATTTAAGCAGGTACTGAAACAAAAAAAACAGGCGGGGGGGGGAGGCCTCGTCTTTATTACCCTCGGTTTCTAGAAGAAAAAACGGATAAAGGCTGCAGGCCCCTAATTGTCTTGAAGTTTGGTTCATTGCTGTACATCTACATGCAGCCTAATAAAATAATTTAAAAAATAAATAAATGGCAAGCTTGCTAGCACATTAAAAAGAAAACTGATTTGGTTGAGGGGGTTAATTCTAGATGCCCTTGAAAACTTCAATTTTGGCCTGGGAAAAGGCTGTGAAAAACATTAGTTAAAAAATATATTAACCCTGATTTAATACTTCAAACAAATCTTAGCACATACCGTCTTGGATGAGGATTGTACCGTGTTAGTCTCAATCACCGATAAAATTTATGGGTGGAAAAGAGACGTAATGCCACACCCTTCTGTAGATGTTGTAGGGTACTTAGTAATAGTAGTAATAGTGTGTTGATCATCCTTTGTTCACCCGACCAGTTTTATATTTCGTGGCTCGGTGCACTCCTTTTATTGTGTGTTTTTACCTTGACTTGCCAATAAACCTCAACAAGTCATTAGTCGCTACTCATTTGCTTTCAAATCGTTGCTAGCTGGGTGGGGCTTTGGTTTCACTGCCAATAAAAATAGTGTGTGTTTATATAACAAGTGATAATAAGAATGGGTTAGTAAATTGTATCAGACAATTTTTTTTTAATGTTTAGATGGCTAGTTTAGGCTAGTCAAGCAGTGTTAGGCTGCCTCATCAATAAGTTAGCCTGTAGGCCTACTTTCAGGCCGTAAGGGGTCATGCCACAAAGTGCAGTCTTAGCCCTATTTGGTAAGAAAATGTCTTTAAGGATGAACACAATCTATGGATACTGTGTGCTGGAAGGTAGTGTTTTTTGTACAAGGTGTTGCAGTTTGTGTTGCCGGTATTGGAATGCTAAAAAAAAAAAAAAACCTCAACCACCTCCATTCTATATGTATGCCCAGAGGAGGAGTACGTTGGTGACTTTATTCAGTCTCGCATCCTCTTGATGCGTGCACCAAGCCTCTAATAACTCATCCTTGCTTCAGTCTAGTTCCCAAGGAACCCTCCTGAAGCTGAAGCTCGCTCTTCATCTCTGGACTTCGTTATTTTCTCTTCTTGCGTAGGCATACATCAGAGTATGGAAAGGTTAAACTATAAAAGTATTACCACATTAGTACTTAGCTGTACATATTGACTAACCCCTTCCACTACAGACGTATACTAGGGATGGGTCGGTTTCATTTTTGTAGCTTCGGTTTTCACGCCCACAAAACCGCAGTTTCGGTTTCGGCCACCCCCCACCCCAATCTGATGTTTCTCGTTTTTTTTCTTGTAACAGTAGCAGTCCAGCTTCTAACTCACTCCTGCTTTCACTTTCAGCAGCGTCATAGACCATGGGTCTAGCTGCGACACCATTTTCCTCTACTATTTTCTTTTTAGATGAGTAGAAGCTTTGCTGTGAATATGCGTAGAAAAGGATAATTATTAAAAAAAAATCAAAACGATTTCGGTTTTCAGTAAAAACCGAAAATTCGGTTTCGGTTACCGACCCATCCCTAATGTATACCCATAGGGGCCAAGTTCCATGTGTACATACGTTGTTGACATTATATATTAAGAAACAAAAGCACACCTAAACCACCAGGAAGAACACAGTTTACAGTTCTACTTGAATTTTCGGAGAAAATACCGTTCTTCTTCAGAAAATCACGCACAACACAGAGGAAAAATACGTACTTAAGTAGAACTTATTTTTCCTCCGTGTTGTGCGTGATTTTCTGAAGAAGGAGAACGGTATTTTCTCCGAAAATTCAAGTAGAACTCTGAACTGTGTTCTTCCTGGTGGTTTAGGTGTGATTTTGTTTAATATGTCTTTGTAAAACCACTGTTATTGCCGTTTACCGGTTTTTGTTAGAGCTCACATTTTAACAAAAACTTCTTACATTGTAGATGTAACACAGAAAATATGCAACATGAAAATATTACACACGACTATTTCTAAGTTTGTTCACCAATGACTGCTTGCATCATTTCAATTGATTTTACAGGTTGATAAATATGGGTTTGAAAGGCGACTTGCTGCCGTCTAGTCTGAGACATCCTGAAGCTTTCATTTTTGCTTTGTCTCACTTGCCCATATTACATAGGCTACGGATGGGACAATTTTGCCAACAGTTGGTTGTTTGATTTGTGGTTGAAGTCCATTTTGGGACTGTAGTGTTCTTTCTTTTCTTTCAGATAAAGAGGGTAAAGCAATGCAATTGACTTATAAAGACAAGTTACGGCTTGTGGCGTTTTCACAGCAAGTATCACATGGTCCGTATTCTCCGGAATCTTCACCGCCAGTCGGTGTTTTAGACGTCATTGGAAAGGATAGGAGGTAAATTTAGCTGCGTCAATGGGTTCTTATTACGGCAGTATGGTAATGAATTTACTTTTTCATAGGCCTACCCTATGTACCTGTCTTAAGAGGTCATGTTTATTCAGTCATTATTGATCAATACTGTTTTCCACCACAAAGTCCAAATTATAGCAAGGTTACATGGAGCTTAGAAATATGAATATGGTCCGCATTACATGTCTGCATTTGCAGTCTTGAATACTGTTTTTTTTAGTAGATTTTTACTGTAGAAATTTTGTTAAAATTTGAATACACCAAGAAAAAGAGCTTTGAAAAAAAAACGTTTGCCTCCGTTCCCTGCTTTATTTTTGGCAAAGGCCCAAAAGAGTCCTGTTGTGACATTTCCAGCATTGATGGGTATACATTGGTATAGGCATCCCCACCCGTCGTATACCTTGCATCACAGAAATTACAGACTGTCAATCAACCTTAACGAATGTGAATTGTGTGGCACTCGCCATTGTCCGTTACCTCCTTGCCATGTAGAAATAATTTTAGCAGTTGTGCTGCTCCTTAACGCATAAATATTGTATGCCTAACACTCTAATCAGCTAAAGATACTAGCCACAGCATTGCACACTTGGTTAGAGAGCCCTTTTAATTCTACTCACAACGCTGCAAACTGCTTTTTTGTGGCTAATACGGTTCCCGAGATTGACAATTTGAGCATCAGGGTTTGTTAATTAGTCTCCATTTTTACGAGTAGCTCTAAAATCCAAGTCGCCAACTGTTGAATTTTCCGCGTCATGTGGCGAGTGGCGACTGATATTGGTGAAGGTTGCTGTCAATATATACACCAGATTTGAGCCAAATTTGCTCAACTGCTCCTTTGTTACGGTAAAAATATTGTTTACGCTGAAACTCTAAAGTCAAAAATATTCATCAATATTTTGCAAATTTTCGATAGGCATTCTGTCCAAACAGGTGTTAAATATGGACTATGGTGCCCCTATCTTCTTCAGGCTTATATAAACGTGCTTCTTCAGTTATCTACATCGCTGTTGTACTAGCAGAGCTTGCTGTTGTTACAGTTGTGCACCAGGCCGTGTTTGTTCGCTGTCATGGCAGTGCCACTTTCTCGTCGTTATATATTAGATGGGTACCGGTAGTGGAATTATACAGGGTGGTCCACAAAAAACTGACGACCCAACATATTGTAAGGCCAACTTTTCTAGTTAGCACCCCTCAGAACCAGGAGAGGACAGAAATCTATCATTTTCATTATCTGATTTCTGTCCTCTCCTGGTTGTGAGGGGTGCTAACTAGAAAAGTTGGACTTAAAATATGTTGGGTCGTTAGTTGTTTGTGGACCACCCTGTATAATTGGTAATAATCGGTTTATAATAGGTATAATCTGGATGGGTATTCGATGATATGCTAGTGGGATTATATAATCTAACACCTGTCGTAGTATTCTAGTGATTACAGTTAAGCCCAATTTGCGGCCATTTTAATGAAAAAATTTCACGTGTCATGTTGCCTGGAAATGTACCCAAGTCATCAACATCAGTCGTTAGAGCTTATAAGGCCGGTTGTGGTTGATTTGGACAATGTCATGGTAGCTTAGCGGTTAAAGCAGTCGACATGCAATCAGACGACCCAGGTTCGACTACTGGCCACATGATGACGTGCAATATTTTTTCGTCTCTCTATAAGTGCGTTCTGGCCATGACTGCAGTGCCCATATGTTGTGATTGATGTTTGTTTATGCTTCAGCTTGCCCTTCTCTCACCCAAAACATTACATACGCCTTCCAAAATTAAATTGCTTGTAAAAAAAACGCTTACATTTGATTAAATGTATTAAATGAATATTTTTTTTGCAATTCGAAATTGTTTTTCCACTGGCTCTTTCACATCTCATGTTGCACTTTTTTTAGGCATTTTATACATTACCCGTTCTCACTGCTATTAGTTATGCGAGAAATCTTATGCGCTGTGTATGGACAGCTCCGTTATTATTTTTTCAGTATTCTGTCTACTGGACTACAACTTTATGATATTAAAAGAGTGCTGTTGTTACCTATTGCAAAAGTAGCGTTGGAAGTAATTTTGAAATGATCAGAACAGCAGTTTGTGCTGTAGTCAAAAGAAGCAATTGAGGGTTTTATATTTATTATTTATTATTTATTTATTTATTGAGTTTGTTGAGGTTGAGTATCGGTTAACCCTACCATAGCCAAGGTCTTTTTTGGTCCGTAAATGGCCAAGGTGTGGTCCAATGGACCACACATGAAAAATCAATGAACGACTCAGTATTTATGAATGTATTTGCTATTTGCATGTTCAAACATGGATGGGGAATTTTAAAAAGACTTTTAGGAACAAATAAGCAACAAAGAACAAGTTTCAGAAAGAGCTTTAATGTTTTACCTTTTACATACTTCGGTTAAATACTTAACAGTAACAATAGGAGATAAAAGTACTTGACAGGTTTTTTGAAGAATAGAAGTCAATTTTAACTAACGAACAGTATCTTCATTATTGCTGCAAAGAGTACATATAATTATCTTATGTTTATTGCAAACATTTTTGCTGCATTTAGAGAACATTTGTCTTTGTTGCGGTAGGTCATATTTCGGCTTCCCAGTTGTAGGTGCGCTACTAATGCAAACATTGCATCGGCCTTTCCTTGCCTATCCTGCTTGTTGCACTGGAGCATTTGGTGGTTGAGTTTGTTTCAGTGGTCGTTCCAGTAAATTGGACATGGCAGAACCACATGTTGTGGAACACCTTACAGATTTGCTGATCTTATTTCAACTTGTGTTTTTGTTCATTTCCTCACATAGTTTGAATAGGTGGTGCATTGTTTATGTGACAGTGGAATGTTTTTCACGTTTATGTGAAAAACATTCCGCTTCAAGTTTTTAGGAACTTTTGCTGGCTTCTAAAAGGCTTATTGCTGTAGTTGTGGCCATAAGCGAAAAGAACGGGTCCATAGTTGGCCAAGGTGTGGTCCATTGGACCACATTGCATTAAAATACATGAATACATGGATATCATTTCATATCGCTCTACAAAATAATTTTATGCATCATTTGTGAGGAATACATGGAAGGAGATGTTTGTGGGGGGTGAAAAAGATTTTATATACGAAAAAAACTGTTTTTGTGGTCCATTGGACCACACCTTGGCCATGGTAGGGTTAAGGATTAGTGAGAGCAATTGGGATCTGAAACTTGGTGACAGTCAGATTTTGTTATCACTATTGCATTTATTGGTGAAAGTTTGGCAAATTCTTTCAACCTTTAAGGGGTGGGGGAGGGGGCGGGTTGTTGGAAGAACTCATCTTTTATGATTTTTTTTTCTAGTTAATTTATCCTCTGTCCTCTGTTTGTTCTAAAAAAAATGGCCTTTCAGAGATACCAACCGAAAGCCATTTCCATTTACCAGTACTTTTTTTTCTGTAATGCCTAAATGCCTAAAATTCAATAATTTCACTAAATTCTGACTAATTTTTTACATTTTAATACTGGCGCCTCATTTGACTAATATATCGGTAAAACTCTTAAATCACTAACTGAAGAATTACAGAACGTAAAAACTATATGGTTATGAAAGAAATTAGATATTGCTTGGAAAAAATCTCACAATGTGCAGGTATAAAACTAAATCGAAGTAAAACGACATTATTGAATCTGTGCAGCCTTGCAAAACCATAACGTTATTTCATTGGTTCGTTGGCCCCATTTTCTATGGTAAACGTATACTTTAAAGAGGCTGATGATACAGCTGTTTGAACAACAGCATCCATTCTAGAGATTTAACAACTTCTCATCTACAATAGTAACTGCTCTTTATGAAGCTGTCTTTTATCATGAAAGGTAGGGCCGGTGACTCTTGAAGTGCAAGGGACAAGGTTATTTTTAAACGTGTGCATTCGGGCCATCTGCCGCAAATTGAGCAAATGTTTGTGAACTTTGTGTGTCTGAAAAGTAATTATTTAGTGCAGATAAATTAAATCAATTTGCTTACTGGACCAATCCTTTCTTTCTTTTTTGTAGGCAAGCTTGGCAACTGTTAGGGAACATGTCTCGAGAAGAAGCCATGCAGAGTTTTGTAACACTACTAGACAATATTTGTCCATTATTTCGGCCTTTCATTCAAGCACATAAGTTTCACATAGAAGAAAAGGAGCGATTAAGGTATGCTTTCAAAATAATATGATTTGTTCAAAATGCTTTCTGTTTCAACTTTCAATTTATACATTCTTTTTCTTAACTTCAATAGACGAGAAGAGGAGGAACTTAGGCGGCAGGAAGAGGAAGAGGAGGAACGTTTACGTTTAGAAGAAGAGGCTCGAAAATGCGAGGAGCAAGAGAGGCTGCGGCTTGAATCTCAAAAGTAAGTTTCATAATTTCTATCTTCTCTCTTGTTCTGTATATAGATTAACAAATAAGTTGTTTGCTCGAGCAACTGTTAGGCCCGTAAGAATGCAGTTTTGATCACTGAGGCTTAGCCTTGGCTTATTCTCTCGGTCATACAGAAACATCCCAAAAGAAACGACCGTGACAGCTGTTCACGTACCTTTATACATAGAAGCAAACACTTTTCTATTACCACTGGAAGAACGCTTGAACCGTAGCTGCCCCTTCCACCAAATGAAATGAAAGGAACTTGCAGTAAAGAATTAAACTAGGAAGCAGGCTTTGGGCCTATTGTAGGTGGAGCGAAGTAACCAAAATTTAATTTGCCATGTTTTCTAAAGTTCGCTTGACTACCACCAGTATGGTGTATGCGTCGTCGGAATTCCTTAACCCTTTAAGCAGCATGAACGTATATATACATCAGCAACGATGTGGCCCAAGTGGAGCAACGACATATATATACGTCGAAACGTTTATGGGGAAGTGCGGGTCGAAAAACGAAATTGTTGGCCAAAATATCGACATCAGAAAAGCTTAAATTCGCTACCTGATATGTTGTGCAACGATTTCTGTAAACAAAACGTTGTTACCGATGTCTATAATTTAAAAAAAAAGCACTTTAGTTGCGTGTAGTCTCACTAAAAACTGCAAAAATGTGGTGTTCGTTCCTTTTTCCCGAAGTTTAAAAGCAAAAAAATTGGTCATTTTCCGTCAACGGTAGCGCTTGAACCGTTTGACTGGGCGCCGCCATCTTGGGTTCGTTGAAAAGCTGGAATTCCCTTCTACCCAGGCATTTCAACACATTTTCTCGATGCCCGTTTGACAGTGGCGAATCAGATGGAATGTAAGAGGCTGTTTGCGGCTGTCTCGAGCTGCCTTACCAAAGCAATTGAATATTGTGTTCCCTCATTGGCCAGTTGGCACCACGTTACCAATTTGGCGCACTCTCATTGGCTGACGAGCAATTTAACAATGGCTGCCATGGTGCGCATCGGGTCTCACGTGAGCGCTTGTGTTCAGTTCGTTGTTGAAAATCACGAGAAGGATGATGGTTTACAACATTAAAAAATTAAAACAGCAGCTGCGATGCACAACTAAAATGGAAAAGGAGCCTATAAACCTTCACACTACCGCTTGTCAGGTGGGAACAAAGATTTTTAGCCCAACTAACACCGACTTCTCAACACAGACGCGTTTTCTCAACAGAGATTTTCAATTTTTAGTTCGTTAAAGCCCATAATTAAAAATTTGTTTTTCGAAAATATTGAAGCAATTTATCTGATTTTTTATGAGCACATTAATGAATATCTGTTGCGTGCACGTAGCAATTTTAAGATCATCGTGTCCTATATTTTTCGGAAGAATAAATATTTCGTCAGGACGTTAGTGCCTCACTCCATAGGTGCGAAAATACTCGCTTAATGCACGACGACAATTTTTTTTAACTCACTCGTGAAAGGGTTAACTATTCAGGGTTCCAAATTTATAATGGTGAGCGTTAGAAATAAATTCGAAAAATTGTAATTTCTTCCGTAATAATTGTTCGATTTACGTCGAATATTGGATCTGCAATACTTTTGGGAGTACCAAATTTCATTTCAATCCGACCTTTCGTTTGGGCTCCACCCAGACTACAAAAGTGCAGCCAGCCAGCCAACCAACCAACCAAAATTTTACAATTCAGTGTCCGTTATAGGCTACGCTTCTGCCACTGTCTGCAACACCAATTGTCAGGGAAAAATTGTCAGCAGCTAATCTGTTTTTTCGTATGGCTACGTGCTTATTTATTGGTTTTTACTGAATAACTTTTCAGTGCTTTATTCTATTGATCTGGCTCTTCCATCAACGGACAGGTCTCGTCGAGACGATTAAAATGGTGTATTGGAATGTCCAAATCGGTCAAAAATTGGCGAAACGGGAGAAATTTGGTCAAGACGGCACGTTTTGTCTGCGACTGTGCCAGATTATCTGCGACATAGTCGCACGTCGCACCCCTTTCTGCCTTTGGGCTCGTCCGCCGCCCAATCCTCTCCTTTCCGAGCCGTCCGCTCCATTGCCTTGTGACATTGCAGCCACGTCCTCGATCAACCTCCGCCGGCACGGGACTTGCGTTTCCTTGCGGATGAACTCTCTCGTACCAAAGAACGCTATGCACGTCTCAAGCTTCAGCTTAAAGCCCGAAAGGTTGCTGCCAAGTTGGCCTCCTCCATCGGTCCGCACCTCACTCCGTTGGACTTATCCTCGCACTCGTCCCGTCCTTCAGTCACTGAACCGTCTGCAACTCAGCGGACCAGTGAACCCCTTACCCCGTCTCAAGTGATACCCTCATGGACTCCTGGCTCCAAACCTTTAAACTCAAAGCACCAGTCTCTGATTATACTTCGGCCTGGCTTGTATCCCTCCCTAAGCGTCACAAGCCTTCCCTTGAGGATGCTGGTCCTTCTACCGCCCCGGACGATCCATGTCCCATCCGATCCGTTCAATTGCCTCCTTCGGCTCCTCCTACGGACAATTACTTGACTCTTATTATTCTCCGGATCCGTCCCTTTCAGACCAACCTGACCCACCAGTTCAGGGAGACCCTGATCCCTCTGAGATCCCACTACCAGAATTACTAAAGACAGTTGAGAGGATCATTCCGGATTGTTTTTTATACAAGCCATCCTCTGCCTCCGATCCGGCATCTAAGAATAGAGGCCTTGCTACTGGTTTCGGCTTTGGCCTTCTTGATCAACTTCCACACCAACCGCCGTTGTTAGGACAGTCAACTACACTCCTCACCACACTCCTCAGGACTGGCGGTGTCCTTCCTGGTAACTGGACACCTCTTGAATTAGACAAGGATCCGCCTCCTCCTCATCCGGGTCGCAAAAGCTAATTCTTTCGTCCTATTGGTGCAGGGACAGCCAATCGTAGAAACTTCGATACATATACTCAGTCGGAATATCTCACAGCGGACCCGAAGCTAGATTTTGGATCCGCCTCTATCTTCCTAGGAGATTGGCAGTTCCCGTTTACGTCTTACGTGACTACGAGTGCATCCTCCATCTGGGCCTTCGTGTGCGTCCCAAGCGGACGTACTCAGTGCGGCTGCCAACGCCCTTTGTGAAAGACTCTACACCGATCCTCCTCACGAGTATACCTGCCAATTAGCGTTCCTCATCAACCAAGTTTTTAGGAAAAACTGCTTTGCCACCTACCATGCTATGAACTGGTTTACACATGCCCTCTTTAATTCCACACTTCTTCTACGAGAAATTGCTCTGAACACAGCACCCAATCTTCATGATTCGACCCGTTACCTTCTACGAAATCAACACATTCACGAGTCTGAATTTTTGTTCCGCGGATTGATCCCTAAAGTAGCTCCTCACCTCGATATTTCTTGCAAACCTCGTTTTAACAAGAATCGTCAGAATCATCGACAACGATCCGCCCCATCCTCCAAAGCGGACCTTCCTAAGGACAATTAGAAGACAGTGAAAGCATCTGATTCCGCTCCGCCTCCGCGATCCGCATCACCCTTTCCATCCCGTTTCCAGGGACGCGAACGTGGTCGTTCCCTGGGCAGACGATCCACTCCTGACAGATGCCAGCGCCCCTCCTCACGTCCTCACAATAGAGGACGTGATACCTATTGACACTCCGTCTCCCCCACAAGAAGTAGGAGGACGCCTTTGATTTTATGGCAAAGCTTGGCAAGAGGTAACCTCAGATCTGGTGATCCTCTCAATTATTTTACATGGCTTCAAGCCGAAGTTTTTGACAAACCCCCCGGTGCAAGATCCACCATGGGAACTAGAAGCTCCAGCTTCCATCCCACTCCGGACGGAAATCATGTCCCTTCTTCGCAAGCAAGCCATTCGTGTAGTTCTGCCTCCATTCACTCCAGGCTTTTACAGCAGCTTATTTTTGTGCAACAAAAAGTCGGGTGGGACACGACTGATCTTCAATCTGAAACCACTGAACCAGTACATCCTCAATCCACACTTTCAAATGGAGACAATCTCTTCTATCCGAGATTCATTACAACCCAACGACTGGACAGTGTCACCAGATCTGGCGGATGCATACCTGCACATTCCGCTTCATGCATTTGTCCGCCACCTCTTCCGTTTCTTATTAGACGGCACAGTCTTCGAGTTTCTCTGCCTTTCCCTTTGGGCTAAATGCTGCTCCATGAATCTTCACCATGGTCCTACGTCCCGTCCTCGCCTACTTACATTAACAAGACATTCGCATACATGCCTTCCTCGATGATTGTCTTCTACCTCATCCCAACCCCACTACACTCTCCAGCAATCTGAACGACGTCTTGTCTCTTTTTCATCACCTCGGTCTGTGAGGAAACTTCTCAAGTCCCGTCTCCAGCCCACTCAATCCTACGTGTTCCTAAGGATATTCTTCGGCCTCAAGAAGGCAACAGAAATGGCAACGGCAGGTGGACGGCTCGCCCATTCCGCCACTACCGTTCCAGTCTATGGGGGAATCCTCAACTTGCGCTAACATTGCCATCCCAACCTCTAGGTCCTCTCTTTCCCATGGGCACTTTCCGATGGTGGACGGACGTTCTCAATCTAATTACTACGGTTCCTATTCACAAACCTCTCCCAGAAGTACATCTTTTTACGGATGCATCCCTAACAGGTTGGGGAGCTCACATCGACAACCTAACCATCTCCGGCACTAGGCCGGAAGGAATGACTTTCCACATCAATCACTTAGAACTTTTGGCAGTCCTTCTTGGCCTTCGCCATTTCTAGGACCATGTGGCAGGATGGATAGTGCAAGTCCACACCGACAATACGACAGCCGTCGCCTACCTGCGCAAGGGGGGCAGGACTCGTTCCCTGTCTCTCCATCACGTCACCTCTCAAATTTTTCAACTGTGCAGTCAACTACGCGTCTGCCTTCTTCCTTTTCACATCTCAGGGTCCTTAAATGTGATCGCGGATTCTCTCTCTCGTCGCAATCTGCCGACCAGCGAATGGACGTTGCATTCAACCATCTGCTCCATCCTATTCCACCTCTGGGATCGCCCAATGGTCAAACTCTTCGCCACGAGGTGCAATGCCAGACTTCCCCTATTTGTCAGTCCTTTCCTAGATCCACACGCCGGGGCAGTGGATGCGTTAATACTGAATTGGGATCACCCCTATGCATGCGCATTCCCTCCTCCTCGTCTCCTATCTCTCCTGCTTCGCAAAATTGCCTGTTCACAAGGACGATTTCTGTTAATTGCACCGAATTGACCGGTAAGCAGCCTGGTTTCCACTGCTACTCAGCCTCCCTATGGACTCTCCTCGACGCCTGCTGAACCGTCCGGACATCCTGTACCAGCACAGAGGATCGATCCTCCACCTGAACCACCAAGCACTTTGACTTCACAGGTGGCTACTATCATCCAGCTCCTCCGAGCGTCTGGCATTTTTGAGGACGAGGCCACTCGCATTGCATCACGAGTCGTCCGATCCTCTACCAACAAGATTTACGACAGCCACTGGAAACGATGGCTTCATTGGTGTATCTCAGAACAAGTTGATCCAATCCGTACCCCTATGCACGACCTCCTTCGATTCCTCACTTCTTTATTCAAAAGTGGACTAAGGGGCTCCACCATCCTAGTCTACCGCTCCGCCCTTAATGCTGTCTTTAAAGCAGCTGGCAACACGAACCTCTTTACCGACTATAGAATCTCGTCCTTAATCCATTCCTTCCATTTGAATCATCCTCGCATTTCAAGACAATTCCCGGACGGGGACCTATCCATCGTCCTCACGGCCCTCATGGCCCCACCCTATGAACCTATGCACTCTGCTAAACTCAGCCACCTTACGAGGAAAACAGTGTTCCTCGTAGCCCTTGCAGCCTGCCTCCGTTGCAGTGAATTACAAGCCCTTTCAGCCACAGAAAGAGACTACTTCTTTCTACCTGATTACGCTGGCCCTTAACCCCGCGAGTGTTGTTCCGTGCTAAGACTCAAAAACCTGATGAAGTAACCCATCCCTTCATCATTTCGTCCTTGTCCTTTATCCTAGAGGACGAAGAGGAACGATCCCTTTGTCCTATCCGAGCACTGCGGTTCTACCTTCAAGCATCCAAGCCCATCCGCAGGGGACGCTCCGAGTTGTTTCTCCCTTTCACTAATAAAGTCGGCACCACCTCCACCCGTATGATTGCCACTTGGCTAAAAAGTGTCATTGTCCAAGCTTACGAAGCACTTGACATAAACTGTGTCTCTGAAGGCATCAGAGTTACAGCCCACGAACTTTGTGCAAACTCCACGTCCTGGGCTAACTACAGCAACATCCCCGTCACCGAAATAATGGAAGCTGCTTCCTGGAGACATCCCACAGTCTTCACGTCCCATTATCTTCGAGATATGTCTCATCAGGCTGAGGACTTTACCGTATCGGGCCATTTCTTGCTTCCCGCCGTATACTTTAACCCCTTTTACACACTGAATTTTCTGTGAAGGGAACCGGTCGCTACCTGAGGGAACTTATGTCAAATGACGCCCGCCGCCTTGACAAAGTCGAGGGAATTGCTATAAAAAAGGTGATGGATATTTTCAAGGCAACTAGAAACTCCAAAATACCAGTGTTACCTGGTCGATTTTGGTTTCTGTTACGTGTTGAAAATATGCATTACCGTGGTCCCGCCCTCCTGCCCTCTTGTGGCCATTTTGGGCACAATAGAGGTCCGAAAAAGTGAGCTTACCGCTCCGCTTCGGCTCTTATATGATGGAGGCTGCGCAGTAAGATGCGCGGTAGGTAGCAAACAGGAAGGACATCTTCGATTTAATTCCTCTAGATTGAACAGCATTTTGAGAAGGAGAATGCTATAAAAAAGGTAATTTATATTTTCAACAGTCAATAGAAACCCAAATCAACCAGGTAACACCGTTATTTTGGAGTTTTTATTAGCGCCATTGAGGCTTTTTCAATATACACCTGTTGAAGCGCTTGTTTCTCCTCCTAAAACACAACTTAAGTAACGCTTTTTTCTAGCAATCTAGAATCCTTCCTTTCCCCCGGCTCCTCTTGGTAACACCAGTTTAGCCATAAAATAATTTTGCGATGCTTAGTGTGTTTCGTAACACTTTGTCATAATTCCCCCCCCCCCATTCCCCATCATATAACAAATGATACCATGTTTGCTCATAACATCCCCCCCCCCCCCCTCCACCCTCCGTAATTTGTGGACGTTCCCTTATGTCAGTGTAGATAACTTACCTGTTAGATTCTGAATACTGTTCGGTTTGTTCACAAATCCTACTTGTTAATTGATTGGTACTGTGTGCGGCATCAGTTCATACTGTTCCAAGAAGGAATGGTACCTAACATCCAGTGTAGATACGAACCCACATCATAGCGTCTATAATTACGCCCACTGTTGGACGTTATAGGAATCCTACTACCTCTGGATGACCTATGTCTGTCTACGTCTGTCACTGGGAAAATTCCAATTTCTTTCTGATTTCGCATGAAGACGAGCCAGGTATTAGTTGATATCAAGTGAAACAATGAATTAAACATGGTTGCTGTTAATCTGTAATAGCCGCCATCTTAAAATTACGGCCATTTTGAAATTATGCTTATTATCGTCCGATTTCCTTTAAATTTAGAACGGGGACACAATAGTTGATACCAAGTGAAACAGTGAATGTGTCATCACTAGTAATCTCTAATGGCCACCATCTTGAAATTGAGCGGCCATTTTGAAATTATGCTTATCATCATCTGATTTTCTTTAAATTTAGAACGGAGACAAAATAGTTGATACCAAGTGAAACAGTGAATGTGTCATCATCACTAGTAAGCTCTAATGGCCACCATCCTGAAATTGAGCGGCCATTTTGAAATGATGCTTATTATCGTTCAATTTCCTACAAATTTAGAACGGAGACGAAATAATTGATACAAAGTGGAACAGTGGATGTCCGATTGTCACCAGCAATTGCTAATAGCCACCATCTTGATATCAGGTGACCATTTTGAAATTATGCTTATTATCATCCGATTTCCTTCATATTTAGAACATAGATGATTATAGTTGATAGCAACTGACACAATGAATGTGCCATCGTCCCTTGTGATCTGTAATGGTCGCCAAATTGAAATCACATGGCCATTTTGAAATTATTATAGTCCAATTTCTTGTGACCCGGACACCTGCAAATGCGTACCTATAGTGTCGAATAGGAAACGAATAGGAAATTTGTCTCTCTATCTTAAACTGAGGACTGGAACATTATCATAAAAAAAAACAAAGAATCCAAAGCTCGAAGTGAACAGATTAAGAACAAAAAAGAGAAGGAACGTTTATTGGCCACAAAATCTCCCGCTCCTTCCAATCCTGTGCTCGTAAAATCAACCACAATTTCCTACGCTTCTTTATGCAATACTTGCTGGTCGTTCGAGCTGTCACTCATGGCAGCTGAACCCGCCTTAAATGTTGCACCCCCAATGCAAACCTGATTGTGAAACCGTCCTCCTCCTCATCGTCCACTGCACCACCTCTGAACTCTGATGCTTCCATCTCCCCTGCCAACATTGCCACCGGGCCATCCTACTGCGATTGCAGTGTCCATGAAGTCCATCACTTCAACCCAGGTGCAAGTTCCCTCTAGTGCTTCTTCCAACTTTGGCTTGGACCCTATCCCAACCAAGGTCACCCTCGACTTTGCCAACCCTGTTGTTTTGGGGAAAAATCATCAAAAAGAAAATTAATCTCTCTTCCAGAAGCTTTCGTCGCTTGGAATCCTACGCAATACCAATTGCAGTACACATTTTCAGACTCCAATCAGATTTAAAAAAAACACGTTGAGAAATCTCGGCGTTAAACCTAAACCTGCTTAATCTCAGTGCTTTGAATTCCAAACTGCGCACAAAATTACACCTTTCAGACTCTCAATTAACAAAACTTTCTCGACTTCCCGGCTCGGGCCCCAAATTTGTGAACCCTAACCGACCTCCAACAGCCCGCAGGCCTTTCAAACTACACAGGTCTCAGCCTCCCATTAAAAAACCACCCGTTTTGACAAAACCAGGGGTCGTAGAGTTCCTACTTTTTCCTTATTTCCTACTTTTTTGTATTCGTTCCTTATTTTCCTACTTTTTTCCAGTTTTGAGATGTACTTCCTACTTTTATCAGCTACGCTTATTTTGTAAATCTAAGTGTAAATTAGTGACGTAACGTATAAGATTTGAGTTCAATAAATCAATAAATAAGGCACGAACTTCGTTGACACACTTGACGGTCCCTTAGCTTGTTTACAATGCAACGAGGCATTCTGCGCGTGTGCTGTAAAAGCATCACTTCCGGTTCCGCATCGAGCAACGGTTTCGTTTTCGCAAGTCCACTGTCAAGGCGTGAACATTGCTCGATCTGTGCTCGAGCCAAGGATAAATTTTGGGGTAAGTGCTTAGCCTACTATTAGTTTTCATTTTCAACTGCTAAAATTTCGTACTAGCTGCTGTTTGTAACTTCGTTTTTCGGTACAATGAATGCGTATAAAGAATGTAAGTGTTTCTGTATTGGGCTTGCTGAGCCAGCTGTTAGTGATGATACACCGACGGAATGGTTTTATCGCACATTTATTTATATCCAGTATATAAAGCGTCAACTACGAGAATATCTTAGGAAGGTTAATGAGCTAGAATTGTGTTTAGCAGTATTTCATTGGTCTAAGTGTAACCGTAAAAAATATGTACTACCACTGCAGATAGGTTCCACATATATTAGGCACGTTGTTGGCCGTGGCCGCCGCCATTTTCCCCTTAAAACATCGTGGGTCAAAATTTTTTATGTTGATTTCGGGTCTTACGACAAAAATTTAATTTGTATTTTCGAGAAATCTTGACCGATTTTAACATTTCAATAAGACCATTTTAACCAGCTCGAAACGAATTTTTATGGCTTAGGCCCTATATTTCAAGACTATCTCGAAACGACTTTGGAGTTAGGGTGTTTTTTAATGCCTTTTTACGTCGTCGTCCTCCCCCAACCACCCCCGTCTTTACAGCCATGCTGATATTGTGAAAACATTTAACAGAGGTGCAGTCTTGCTGAAGACAATGCTTATATTTCATGTCTCAGTGGAGATTATTACAATATTGTCTGCAATTTGGGTATTTTTTTCAGTGAGAAATGAAAAATCTTTTAAAGTGTTCAGAAAAAAGTGTAGCCTACTAAAAATTCTAGTTCTAAATAGGACCTTGTCAGACTACCCCTCCCCCCTGCAAAAAAAAATAACCTATGGCCAAAAGCTATTTTTTTTTATTGGTGCATCACATTGCTGCTGCTCCCATTGGGGTCTAGTCATTTACGAGATTTTGTTAAAGGTGCCCCCCCCTCCCCCCATTTTACAAA
>JAHWFP010002496.1:0-17897 GCA_023313725.1 Lithobius niger | reverse complement strand
TACTGACACGGCCAAAAGAAAACGTAAATAAGTCTCCATCCGTATTTATTTAACCTTTCTCAAGCCCATTTGGTTTTCCGTCCTGTTTAATGAACAAGGTAGGCTTTAGCGCACCGAACACTGAACACAACCGTTAGTGCAAGTGACAAATTTATTTTTACGATCAATTCATAATGGTCGAATTATGTATGTAATTTAGTTGGTTGTAAATGTAGACGTAACAAATGACAAGTATACACTCGACTGTACATTAGACAGACTTGTCATTATGGATATTCCTGTGTTGTGTCCAATCGGCATCCTGCTGTGACACGATGTTAAACATTCACAATTAAAAGTTATTAAAGGAATCGATGCCCCCATAAAATCTTCTACACACGAAATAAACAGTAAAATACCAAGGTAAAGGGAAACAAAGCAAACTGCCAGTCATAAAGACTACACTTGTGAGAACGCAAGACGCACTACTTTGAGAATAGAGAAAAAATACAACAGCCTAAACGGTGACCAGAACCCGGCATACTAGGCCACCAACTAAACTTAACTGAATTGTGCACAGAAGGTTAACGAAACAACAAAGCAGCGTTAAAGACTGGCCTTGTAAGAAATTAGCATATTAGGAAAATATAACCACTGGAAGGTAATGTGTTGAAAAGATTAGCCCAAAGTGCACAACGTCCACACAACCCGACGTTTCGAGCTGATTCCTACTCATTATCAAGGGGAATAAAAAACACAATAGACTTAAAATTGCATAAAGGTGCAAACCGACAGACGAATGTAGTCAAAAATGCCCAAGTCAATCCAACAATTCGAACAACTTTTAAAAAGGAGAATTTAAAAATTCTAAACAGAGGAAGAGGTGAGCGACCTCTTTGTGCTGAAACGCACTAGAAGAATTGGCGCCTGTCGAGTGCATACTATGTTTCATTTATTTTCCCCTGGTAGTGAGTGTGTCAAACAGTTATGGCACTCTGGTACGTATGGTATGCACGTATTGCTATAGCACTCTGGTGTACAAATTTAGTAACGGAGAACTCTCTGAGGAGTGCCATATACGGGAGGGGGAGGGGCTTTTATAACCTCACACAAATTGATTTTAAAAAGTTTTAAAGGGGCAGCAGAAGCAAGGTTGGCCAATGGCACGATGTATCATCCAATCGTACACATTTTTAACTAGAAATTTTAGACGTGAAATTGGTAAACACGTCTTCCATTAGTGTCGTTTTCATCCTTTAACCCTTCAAAATACGCGTTTACTTCATGTCCTTTGACATAATTCTGCATACAGTTATCGGCCTGTAGTTGTATTTATAGTAACAGTTTCGATGCATTAAAACTTCTTGCAATTTTAATGATTCGCGGTGCAAAGCAGATCAAAGGAGCTTCCCATCCTGTGTTGGATTGTCTGTCTGTTTGTCTGTGTGTCTGTCTGTCTGTCTCAACGACTTTCGGGCCCACTTTCCGATTCGTTGCAAATCTTCTACGAATTTGTGAACTTAAAGGTAGCTGCTTCCGCTTGGCTTTCCTGTGTGATTAAGTTTTGCAACATCATTTCAAACGTACGTAAATGTTAGTGCTACAAAAACATTCGTTTTCCTGTTTTTTACCCTCGTGTGATACGGTTTTGCTACGTTCACTCAAACTTATGCAAATGTTGCCAAAGCTTACATGTGCGTGGAATGCATGACAATAGTGTGAGGGCAGGTTCTTTTAAGTGCACGCTTACGAGCTAATGGTGTACACGTACCAATGATATACACACTGCTATGATACGATTTATTTATCGTACGGTCCTTAACTTTCACAATGCTAAAAGCAATTAACGATATATCCCATATCACCACACTTTACAGTGCATGATATTCCATATCGCCACAGTAAAGTATGGTGATATGGATGTCATGCACACTAATGTGGAGTGATGTCACATAACGTGACTGCGAAGTGAACGACGTAATTTTTACGTGATGAATTTTCCGTGATGTGCAACACGATAATAGACATTGGTCCATTGAATTTTTAAAAAAGCGTGTCTCCTACACCTTTTTTTTTTCAAAGAAAATTCCACTCGCAAGACACAAAACATCCCCGGCTCAAATGGTAGCGATCGCAAACCTGACTGCATCCAAACAAAATTATGCAAACGTGACGACACAATGTTTGCATAAACAACACAGCTATGAAGGCAAACTTTCCATTTACCCCAACAAATTGGTTTTTCATTTCGAAATTTAGGAACCGTGCGATAAATTAGTTATACCACCCGGGTAAACTGTATCCGATATATGAGCCGATGGGCGACATCCCTTACATGGCCAATCCGCTCCAACTACGTCTCTCTTGACGTAGTTCTCGCGGATTGGCCTTGTGCGGGATATCACCCTTTCGGGTGATGAATCCGATACAGCTCGCCAGGGGTGGTGTAACTATTACATACGGCTCAGTATGTATGGCTCAGAGGTAGGACCTCGGCCTTTGGTTTCAAAGGCCCTGGGTTTGATTCCCCGCTCAGTCAGTCTGACATATATGTCCAACGTAAATAAGTTTGCATCTGTATTTATTTAACTCTTGTTGAGCCTTTGGCTTTCCGTCTTTAATACTAATTTCACGCTTAAGTATTTCATTCGTTTCACTTGGAGTGTGGCGCGGTAAATAAGCGTCCCTCCAGTGGCGAATGGAAAATGCTGCCTAAATGGACGTTTCCTTTTGGCCGTTTCAGTATGGCTCAGCGGTAGGACCTCGGCTTTTGGTTTCAGAGGTCGTGGGTTCCATTCCCCGCTCAGGCAATCTGACATATAAGTCCAGAAAGCAACGTAAATAGGCTTGCACCTGTATTTATGTAACTCTTCTTGAGCCTTTGGCTTTCCGTCTTTAATTATAATATGATATATGATACTCTTTTGATATTGGAGAGTCAAAAGTCTCGGCTTTCGGGAATTTTGACTTTCTAATATCAAAATAGTATCATTTTACTGTCACAATTTTTATTGACTTGTAAACTTAAATCCACAAATAGGGATTAGATTGCACGTGAAGAAACTGAATTGTAAAACGGACAGTAGGTTCAAAAGCTATGATGGAAACAAGCACACAGACACCAGCACATGATGATTAGCTCCTTTGTTCTGATCGCACTACAAAACTGTACCTTAAATTGTTAAATAAATTGTAAGCCATGTTGAAACAGCAGGAAGAAAGCATTATATGAAAGTACTGCTAATTTGAAAGGTTTTTTTTTTTTTTAGAATGCCTTAAATCCTGCTCTTTATGCTGTAGTGTCTTAGCGGATTTACCCGTCAAAAAATTGACTTACGTTGCCGCCGAAGAATATTGGAAGACGCACACCTCTGGTTAAATTATTACCACGAAAGATATAAAATAGTGTATTCGGCCTTAAGGTTTATAATTCTTGACGTTATTATTTGTCGATAAATAAGTGTTAATCAAGACGAACGCTTACCGGTTTGGGAAGACTGTAAGTGTTAGCGCTCTTACTCCATGTAGGCCTCCGTCCTACTAAGCCTACTTTTCCCCCTCAAAATGACGACTTTAATTTCCTGCACGACTCTGACGTTAATGGTCCGCCTTGTCAAACGCTTCCCAAATACACCTTATCATGATCAAATTGCACATTTAAATTGAGAGGAATCTTATTACTATGCGTATTTCATCGTTTTATTACATTTGCGTTTTTTTTTTTGTTTTTTTTTTTATATACGGTAAACAGTGTGTGGTTGCAAGTAACAGCGCTGAAAAACAACCAGCCCTCTCAAAGAAGAGTATTTTTACTCACAAAAAAAAAAAAATGATGTGAAGCGCAGTGGCAATCGTCGTAAGTTAGGCCTACAGCATTGTTAAAGAAGGGTTGCTTTAATTTTAAACCTTAAAATCGATACAAACTTCAAATTCTAAGAACGAGTAAGCATCGGAAAATTTGTTCAAAGTTTCGCCTCTACTCCGAAATATTTAGCAGACCGGTTTGCAGTTTAAAGTGGCACTTTTACTGATTGAAAATCGTACGAAAATATCGTGGCGCCATCTAGCGGCAGTAATATGTTAACCTTTACAGCCAACTCCCATGCAGGTGCACGAGGATGTTCCAAACCAAACTTTCACTCTAGAACTAAGGAGGCTCGTGGCTTGTTTGTTTCGTTAAAAGAAATGGCGTTAGGCCTACTTTACTTTATTTGCAAAATGCGTTACAGCGCCGTTCAGGCTCCGTAACAAAATTCTGAAGACAATATTTACTTCACGCAATAGAAAAGCTCGTGTAAAATTATATATAGAATCTGATTTGCTAAATCACTTTTTGGGTAAAAAATTCACCTAATTTGAAAATTAAGGTCAATGTTAGCAAAATTACAGCAAAAAATAAACAAGGATGAGTGGTCTACAGCCGCATATAAATTCAATGAATGCTATACGCCTCATTAGGGAGAAATTCATTTCGTATTAAAAAAAAACATTTAACTAATTAAAAATAACAGTCCAAGTAGGCCGTACAGTAATTTTTAATTCAAAAGACAAATTTCATATATGCTACACACAATTTTAAAGGAAATTGTGTGCAATTTCTGCCACGGTTACTAATGGAGTAAGGGTGAAAACATTGCTTTCTTGCGATTTTTTTATCAATGCAAAAAGGCCAGTCAGTACACTGTGAAACATGTAAGTCAAGTCGTTTACCGTCGCTTAATGCAAGCTAGCGCTAGAAAGTGCTACATAGCGCTAGATGTTGCCAGACTCTGCAGACTTTCAATCAGTGATAGTACCACTTTAACTGAAACTGTGCTTGCTTTTTTTTTTTGACACTCACCATGCTCAATGAGATGAGTGTGCGAGTGTGCGACTAATGAGTGTGTACGTAACTATAGCTATTACGCAGTTGAATAGTTGAATAGCTAAATATTCGTAACAATTTATTGAAATCGTTGAAAATTGCTTTGACTCAATTACCACCACGTCATCCGTCAATTGGTTAACTGTCACTGATCATTATCATTATCATTTATTTTCGCTAATAGAAATTACGAAGTTCATGACATCACGTGTTATTTCTAATTCACACCGAATGTCCTGCAAATATTTCAAACAGTGCCTTCAAATATTGGTGCTGCGTTTAACCGCTTAGCCGCCGCTACTAACAGATTGTCTCCGTTTGTTCTCAGCCTGTGAATAAAAGATGATAGGCGTTTAAATTTAAAGTACATTCCTCCCGGTTATCCTTCCTGTACGTCTCTGTGTTGCAGCATTAATTCAGACACATGAAAAATGTTGCATAGGCATTCATTTTCCTATTTTTTCATTCTTGAGAAACTGTTTTGCTATACGTTCGTCCAACCAGCCACATGTGGTAAAGGCTATTTCACACAGGGTGGTCGCATATAGTGAGAAGGAATGTCCCTTTAAATAAACGAACGTCGGGTGTTGCAACAAAGGCTAGTGTGCGGCCATTTGGACATAAATGGACAAACCCATCGAATTGGAACAGATGTCGAACTAAGACAAACACACATTCGGAAAGGCCAGAAGTTGAAATATTGCTACATACCGTCTCGTCTGTCTTTGCAAATCGATGATTTTTGACGATTTTGATTGGACGATTTCAATGAACTCAGAATCGTAGTTGGCCGACAAAAGCCATACCGCTTCAAACAGAAGAGCAGGCCTCGTTACGACCGGAAGTCCTCATCAGCACCGGAACTGGAAAAGGGGAATGAATTTTCAGCCCTTTCATAAATTCTAATCAATATATGGAAGGTCTGTCTTCGTATTTCAGTTTCATTTCAGCTGTACATGCATCGTACAACACGTTAACAGTTGTGCCACAGCGGTAAGAATAATTTAGCAGATATAGCTGTTTTTGTTCCGGCACACGACATTCTTTTACAAGTTTTACAGAAGTCGGAACGTCATCGTGAATTTGAAATAAAAATAGTAAACATTTTTTTACGTATAGAAACGATTTAAAAGGAATCTGGAAGGGAAGTTCGTATTTCGCCGCCGCCAGTTCTAACGTAAGTCAAAAGTGTGTAATTTGCAAAACTTCCAAGACAATGCGTTGCACGAACTAGATTCGTAACATTAAAATTACAACTAAAAAATTTACAACTGTATGTACATTTGTGTATGTAATTATATGACCAAGACTGTTGTATTTGTATAAACACTCTGATGTTGAAAAAATTATAGTTTTCAACCCCAATTTAAAACCGTCTACACTCGTTGCTTCAAGTAAGCAGTTCCGGTAGTAGACTATAGGGCAGTGGCACAACGTTGTATTATTGTATATAACTCTATGCTGAAGCCAATAACTGGGATAGCTGCAAGGGTCACTGGAGGGGGAAAAGAAGGGCGTCGTACGGAAAACAATGCTGTTAAGAGTGGATTTCTTAGGCCTATAATGCGCGATTTTTGTCGATTTGTTGGCAGTTGCTGACATTTTTAAGCAAGTAGTATCTTTATTTTCCAATTACAACCTAGAAGCATAAGGGATTGGAGAAAACAACGTTTTTTTAAGCCTATGAACTCCGCTTTCAAAGCACTGCCTTGACTAGAAGTGCCGTTGTTTAACCCTCCGTCGTAATCTAGTGCCCCTTGCAGCTATCTCTCTTGTAGCCAATATGACGTCACATGACGCTGCTCTATTCCAATGGTTCAACCCTGTTCGAAAAGAAATATTTCGTGCAATTTCTCTTTGTTTTTGTACCTTTAATTTAAGATTGTGCCCTCGATTATACGTGTTTCCTCGCACCTCAAAATACAAGCCTGGACCCATATCGATGAGTTCGTTCAACATTGAGAAAGTGATGCAAAGATCAGCTGTTAGCTGTCTATGCCCTACAGATTCACGATTTAAATATGCAAGTTACTGTGCATAGTTGATGTTTCTGTAGCCCCATAGATATTCGGTGAAGGACCTCCGCACCAAATGGTTTCAACGTTGACGTTAGTCTCAATCCACCCAAAACTGGTATAAGAGAAGCTGCCAAGTTTTCAGAAAGGGTCGGTCTTCGAAAGTATAATGATATCATTCAACGAGGGAAAGGCCGCCAAGGTTAATCCTATTAGCCAAGTTAATTGCACTGCTTAATAGCTCGAAAATGAAATTAAAACTAGAAGATTGCTAGTTGCGGTAGCAATCTTCAAGGTTTCATATAACGTCCAAAGTATTATTCGGTACGATTAACTTGGCTAATAGGATTAACCTTGGCGGCCTTTCCCTCGTTGAATGATATCATCACTTTCAAAGACCAATCCTTTCTGGAACTTGGCGGCTTCTCTTATACCAGTTTTGGTTGTGGATGGATATCACAAATTTCATAGGACTGTGAATTTACAAAAGGTAACACGGTCTTATCGTCACCTCTACCTTTTTTCTGGAAGTATTTTATGTCTGTAAATTTTCTCATTCCTAATTTTAACATTTGCGATTCCCTAATTAGCCATTGTATCAGCCAAGTTGACACAGTTTGGTTTATTGTACATCCATGCCTCCATGTGGCTTAATTTTGTTCAGTCCCATTTTTGATCCACTGTCTAACAAACTCTGATTTTCGTTCGCTTCGCTCACTCAATCAGCGCATCGCCCCCCCCCCCAGTTACCCCTCCCGAGCTTAATGTGAATTGCGCAATGAAGCTGGAATTGCTCACTCCATCACAATTAATCTCATACTAGGCCGATCATCTGCTTGGCGACGCCACATTAGCGTGTGTCAAGATAAACCAGCAAACTTGGTACATTACCAAATCACACTTCTTTAAAAAAACTTTAAAAAAGACTTTTTTCCTACTTGATTGGACCCTATGCTCACAATCTGCAATTTATTTCCAACTCATTTTGCAATGAAAGACTCACAGTCTCTTAGTGGGATTTGTTGTTTTTATGAGCCGGATTAATATTTATTACGGCGCCCTGGCTCGAAGCCTCATGCCCCAAACAGAAACTACAAAAAATAACTATAACGAGCCGGATAATGAGCCGCCTCTTTGCAGCAACAATGTATTCTGACAATTAAGTACTGAACGATGCTCGTATAATACTTACGCATTTTATGATAGACAATTGGATGACAATACAAACAATGGTTACAACACAAATTTTACATTTACGAGCCGTTTCACAGCCACGTCCTTCTAGCTGCAACCCCCATTTTAGAAAAAGGCACTTCCCCTTACTACTCCTTACCCTTGTGTCAAAATTGAGATATGTGAACTTACCCTAACGAGCTGTTGATGTGTTTTTATACCCTATGAGAATTAACATGGGAGCCTTGTCCTTAGCTATAGCCAGTAACACAAATCAACGTTATTGAGGGTACTTTTCCTCCATAAAAGAGAAGCTCCCAACCTTTAATGTTGAAGTTTTCTTCATTACTGGACCCAAGACACCTGATTCCAGCGATTTTCAAAGATTTCTACCGCATGGGGAATTTACACCAGTAGGCTGAAATCAGGTATCAGGTATCAGGTGAAGACAGTCTGCTAATGGCCGCCTTTCCACTTGGCGGCGACACACTAGCGTGTGTCTAGATACCACTTCGTTTTTCGGCAGGTAATCAGGGGCAATTTTGTAGTGGATGTATGAGATCGGGGGTTGTTACCCCTCCAATGTTTGGTCAGTCGGCAAAACGGTCCGTAACATTAGACGATAATTTTTTTTTACCAGTCGGAAAATTAATGAGACATGCCAACTTGTCAAAATTACGACGCAGTTAAGTTCGTCTAAGAGAGAAGCTGTAGGTTTCGTTTCATACCTGCAGTTAATCCAATATCGCCAGAATCTTATTTTACTAAAGCAATGCTAAAAGGCGTCAACTTTCCTGCATGTGCGTGAACTGGTGTTAAGTCAGGAGGTGAGACACGCGATTTCTACCCCCAGGCTGCCGGCCTTAGCTTGACGAAGCCATCACCTCCTTCCTGCTTCACTTTGGTGGAATGCTATTGAACGCGGAGTTGTCGCATCGGAGCACGAGTGGTATTTTTTCACACCTATCTGTTAGGTTGAAACCTATACAGCGTCTTTTTAACGTTGGATATTCCAAAAATTACTCAAAAGGTATACCCAATGACAGGACAGAAAATTGCCAATACGTATGCAGTAAAACACCTTTAATTTTCGGCCAGTAAAAAGTCTTCAGCTCTTGTTCACAATAAAAACAACACAAAAGGTACAAATCCGAGAGCCGAAAACTCCCTCGTCAAACACCGCACGCGATTTTCTGCCCTCTCAGTGGGTATCTTTTGAGTAACCATCAAAATTCGAAAAACAACGTTCTACCAATTCCAAAGGCTCAGTTACGACAAGTCGTTCTGCATTTTGTCGCATGGAGTCGCGACTCAGGACAAGAGGTGGGATACGCGGTAGTCTTGAGAAGTGAAACATGCGGTAAAATGATGATTGGCACTCCGTCGACCCCTACTGGCTCACCTTTACGTCGCTACTAAGTTTATTCTAAAAGGCAAACGCCCGCTAATTATTTGAAATATTTTTTTCCTAGGCCAATAGCACGTTTGTATAGGAGGCTCCAGTCGAAATAATAATAAAACATTTGTAGTGCAAATAAAGTACGACCGGTCAGGTGAGGACCTGTTGACCACTTATAAGAAACCGAGTTTTAAAACCAACAAAATTCTGGTCGAAGCGGGAATGGACTACGTTGGACGCTCTCTAAAAGTCTCCCGAAGGAGCTAACCGAAGGGGCATTGACAGTGACTTCCGACAATGAGTTCCAAGCTGGAACCACCCAGACGCCAAAGAAGTGACACCTACATTTAATTTGTGAATTGGGGTGATGAATTTTTTGGAATGACCCCTAGTTTTTGTATTAGAACTCATTTCAAGTATCGATAGCTCAGGCGATGTTAACCCATGTTGAATTTTGTAAGCGAGGGTAAGGTCGCCCTTCCATGGAGTTCCATGGAGTTCCATGGAGTCAAGGTTTAAACATTTCGGCCGCTGGATATACGACAGGTGGCTCATGCCGGGTACTGACTTGGTGAATTTTCTCGCCACCGACTCGATTCTGTCAATATCGTTTAGCAGGCCCGGTGACTACACCTGATTTGCATATTCCAGGGTAGGGCGTACATACACCTTGAATGCCCAGACAGGGATGTTGGTGTCTCCCGAATTAAAATAACGACGCACGACAACTGATCTACGATTGGCATTAAGTGCAGTGGGGAGATGTCTTCAGATCGTGCCTGAACGAAATGCCTAGATCTTTAGTTGAGTCAGTCTAGGTATGCACGGACACTGGCCCACCGGGAAATCATGAAATTCCCGGTGGGCCCCTTCAGGCTCTCCCCCCCCCCTCCGAAATTCCACCCCTCCTCCCAAAAAAAGTTAAATGTTATTCTTTCAATAACGTATTTTAATGATACAATAATTACTGCTAATGACTTTTAAAAGGGAAAGCCTGCTGAAAATGGACAATGATCTTATCATAAGTGCATTTGCAGAGTCTGTATATCAACTCATAAAGTTGAAAAAACTTCTTATTTAAGGTAGGCTGTGTAAAAGGTTCAAAAATAGTTTCAAACTAAAATTTCTTTGTTGACAATGTCCAAATATTATTGTTTTTGACCTATCGAATGTATCACAATTTTTTCCGCTATAACACTTGAAAAAATGTCATGTGGGACGGGGGCGGGGAGTTAGTAAGGCCCGTCTGAGTGGTTTCCGGGTAGAAATTCGGTTTCCAGTCTGTGCCTGAGTCAGTCAATTGCTAGTCATTTGGAGCCTGATTTCCTAAATCTAGCCATCCCCTGATGAAACGCAATTAAAATTTGTAATCTTTTGCGCTATTAGCAAGAGTGGATATAGGGGAATAGGATTAGCATCTGGTCTAATTTATACCCAACACAGTGGACTAATTTATACCCACGTCAGTAGTATGTTGGTTCTCTAACGGATAAGCCCAGGCTTTTTTTTTTGCGGTGAGAGAATATTCTGAGCACTCCTTAGGTATAATAAAGCTAAATTCAGTTAGATATGTGAGGTAATTTTTCCTAGGACGCGAATTGTACGGAAAATCACAATTTGAACTCCATGGCACCCTCATTCTGGGGTCAGCTGTACTAGTATACCCCTCCTTGCAGCACGTTTACAGTCTAAAGCAGGGACCGTCTACTATTAGGTCGGTACACTCAACGCAACGCGACAGGCTGTAGTAGAGGTATTTCCGGTCGTAAAGTATACACGGGCAAGGTTACCCCAAGATACCACAGTTGGTGACGTCTTTGCTTTCAAGCCAAAACAATTGTGTACTTTCACAATTCCCGCTTGTGCCGATGCTGACCGGCTATTGACACGATACAATAAAAGTTGTGCAGAGTCAGTCGCATTGCTGATTGGATTTAGGTAGCTTATGTACTGTAAAACAATTTGAACATCAGGATGTCCGGCTTACATTAAGTAATGAGTGTTCATTTGTGTGTTAGTTCATCTTCGATTCGATTTATCCAATCCGTCCAGCAAAATCTACATGAGTCTAGCAAGAATCAGGAAAAAACAATCAAAAAATCACGCGCTCGCGAAAATCTCTCGCTGCAACTGCGTAGTATTGAGTGAACTGACCCTACGAAAGCTACGTATAATCGAAGTTCCATGGCCTAAAACAGGTTCCTGCAGTTCCAAACTCGACGAGGCGAGACGCTCACGGAACTTGTAAATTTTATGTTTGCTGATTAAACTTATGACTAGAGTTGGCTAAGATGATAGAGCGGACTATTTTTCCCACACTGTAAAAGGATTACAGCCATAATATAATGGTGGCACTCCGCTAACTGACGTTACACGTAGTACTCCTTAGCACTCCTAGCTCTTTTTGAACGGAGGAGAAAAGTAGCGTGCATCCCGATTTGTACCTCGTACGCGTGCAACTTCATGACCGAGATTACTGTGTGTGTCAAATAGGAATGAGGCATCAGCGAAAATCATACACAGTAGAAATAACGTATTACAGTAAGCCATCTAACGGCACTTACGTTTCATTCAAGTGACGTGACCCGGATTCCAACTGTGTCTATTTACAAAAAATTGTGTCTATTTATCTCTGCGTGTTGATGCGTGCGTTTGCCTCACAGCGGAAGTGCCTTGCTAAAATTCGAGTGACAAACTGCTCGAATGCAGGCACACGCACTTCCTTCTTCGTCGCCATGTTTAGTACGACGTCATCGAAGCTTGGTTCTGATTGGTGATTGCAAGGAGCGAGTCGATCACGCTACCTAGCACCGACATGGACGCAAATCTCACATTTACCGTTTGTTTCTTTTCCTTGTAGCAGTGCAGTACGAGTAACAGTTGTGTAAATGCGTACGTGACGTGTACGTCATTAGTGCTAGACGACCAAAAGAAACAGTTCCCTAGCAACTTAGTCCATACGCAGCTGCCGAACGAGCTGAAAAATAAAATGGCAGCTACCATCTCCACGCAATTGCCTTAATCGTTGAACTCTTCGAATAAATAAAAACCGTTATCGTGAAGCTTTTATTGGTAATCGAAATGAATAAATTGAATTGTATGGCTGTGACCTAATTTTTATACCTTTTTGAACCGTTGTGGCTTTTTGAACCGTTGTGGCTTTTTGAACCGTTGTGGTGTAACTACACCATAACTACAAACAAGCGGCTGCGGCGACTACCTAGTTGGAACCGGTCTTCTGTACACTTCCGCAACTTTTTCAACGAAAATGTTGAGGTTCACACCTCTATATCACGCACTGCAACAGCGATCTGCATTATCAAGTAGTAACCATCATGATTACCGGTTAAAAATATGTTATCATTTAGGCCTCGTTTTAGACTTTAGGCGCAATTGTCAGCTTTTAGGCCTAATTTGGGTTTCGAGAGTACGCCTATTCATTTACACAACACGGTGCCGAGACTTCAACAATTTTAGGCTTAACTTTCAAGTTTTAGGCCAAATTTTTTTCCGGCCGTTTTAATTTCGCAAGTAGCAGCTAGCGGAGTATTGGGTTTGAGAATAGGCCAATTCATTCACGCAACAAGGTGTCGAGAGTGTTTTTTTTTATGGAGACAATGGGTGTTGTTAACGAGACCCTTTTGCTTTACGGTTGCGTGTCTTCCAGTAGTCGTTAAATGCGACAATGGAATGTTATTATTTCATTGAGTTACGTCGAGAAAGCCTGTTAGCTATAATGGAAGCAACGATGTTTCAATTTGCCGTGTTTTTTAAAGTTTACTTGACTAGCACGGAAGTCGATAACGGAAGGCCAAAGTCGTTGCTATAGTCTTCCCAGCCTTTTCGGCTATACAGAAGACTAAAACCCGGCCGTGTTTGCCGAAGAGGGTCAAATTTTCTATCAGTGGGAAGCAGCCATATTTTTCTGCAACAGAGCAAGCATCTCTTGTGTTGCTACATGGGTATATTCAGCACCGCACGAACGAAAACAGAGGCGTCCACTACATGCAACACTGGAAATTGCATCTAAATTGCATCTAAATTGCAAGAAAAAGAAAGGGCCATTTAGCAAATTGCTTAAGCAATGCGAGGAAAAGAAACGCACGGTTACCTAGGCAACGTAATGAAGCCAGTGTAGCGGGAGTAGAAGAGCGGGAAGAAAAGGCTGCTTTGCTTGGCAGTACGCGTAGCTTGCGTATCGCGTATGCTACAATAACGTTTACTATGCCAAACCACTCGCAGGAGCTTTGGTCCGGGCTTCGCCTGGTCTCGCGTAACTAGAGTTGAAGCTTAGATAGCCCATCCTATGTCGGCACCGACTCGATCACAAAAGATCCGAGCCAAACCTGTCTTTTAAGTCTGTCAAGTTTGTGAAACGGAGGAAGAATTCGAGAGCCTTTTGCTTTTGCCTAAGAAGAACACTTTGTGAGCAAAAAAGGAGCAAAAAAGGGCTGAAAAGGGTTAAAAATGCTAAGAATGGATAAAAAGATAATAAAAAAAAAGTCCCTAGGAAAAAATGTTCATTAAAAGCCTAAAAAAGGCCTGAAAAGGTAAAAAAAAAAAGGCTAAGAAAGGATTAAAAGATAGGCAAAACAAAAGTCTCTAGAAACAAATGTGCCCTTATACTAAACGTTGCTCTTGCCCTATCGGGGTCATGTTCAATCTGCATGCTACTGAAATAAAGGGTCATAATAATTTGTTTGGTTTATCTGTAGAAGGGCCATCCTTCACTGCAAATTGTCAATGGTAGTAGCGCAGCCAATGTTCTGCTTTTTGCAGCCAATGTTCCTACTGCTTTAATAGTACTTTGTTCCTCATAACTTCTTGTTTACATCGAAAACGCCTCCTCAAGCACAAAAATCTCCTGCAATGAATCAATAGAAGAGAACCCAATGGCCAAAAAATGCTTACAGGCAAAGCTTACTTCGCGGAATTCTTAAATGAGTAGCTATCACTGAAAAGAGGGGGGGAAAGGTGCCAAGACCTCTCACCAATTAGGACAGAGGATTTCCACGGGTTCAGGTGGAATAAATTGCCACTTTCGTAGACTTATGGCTGTCGTATTGTAATATCTGTAAAACATTATTAACCACTGTATCTCATTATATGCACAGAAAAGGACGAAAACCTGAAGAACACATCTGCGTGTAATGTGTAATGCCATAAATTGAGTTCCGTTTAGTTTCTACATAAAAAAAAAACTTCGAAAACATACTCAAATTTGCGTACATTTTTTATTTATTTTTTGGCTGTTATCGTTTTAAAAATCGTGTTTCAGCAGACAAAACCCACTTCGTTCGAATAATGAGTTTATTTACGTATAAGTTTGCCAACCAAACCACGAGGCCGTGTCCGTGAGACACCCGTGCTAGACTTCAGTGTACTCTGCAGAACGTCACACCATCATGTTTTAAACTTCTAAAATTTTATTTTTGAATAATATATAAGGCCCAAGGCTTTTCGTTCCGAAATATAATATAGGAGAGTGTATGTGAGATCTGTGTGTATGTGAAGCAATGTGTTTATCTAATTCTTATTAATTCAACGCTAATTATAATAAATTTTACTGATATCAAAAATAAATAACTCGATAATCTCAACACAACCACATCGCATCTTATTCCTTCTTTGTTACATATTTTAAAGCTGAACTCTTAAATTGATCTCCACTGTAGTAAAAACTCACGCAATAAATCATTAAGTATCCGTTGCTTCCCCTTTTTTTAATGACCATGTCTTTTTTTTTTTTGGGGGGGGGGGGGGGGCGCCTGTGCAGGGGTTTTCGTTTTATTTACGTGTCTAATGGTTCAATACACTACAGTAAGGTTTTGCGTGGATTAAACACTGCAGCAACAATGAGGTATCTGAAACGTTACAGGAAAGCTTATTCACGCTCCTTTCCTCTTTAAACCCTACCTTAACATCAAACGGGTTCATGTTCATTTTTAAATAAATACGGATGCAAACCTATTTTGCTTTCCATCCTGTTTAATCTATGGGTTGATTTTTTTTTTCTAACATCGACGTGTGCATCGTGCGTATAGTGTTTCAAATATCTCTTGATCAAACGAGAGATATTTCTGTCGCAATGTTGTGTTCCATTAGACTGTTGAAAAATGATTTAAATAATCTGAGTTTTCCGCTTGGATTTTCCCAGCTATATTTTCCCTCTCATCGTCGTGGGGCAGATAACCCAGTTTGGGTTCGTGAACCCTAACAGCAAAAACGAAGACGAACAAACACACTGCCTTATCCCAACCAAAGTGTCCCTCTCACCGTTGAGGGACACATAACCCAGCTGGGTTCGTGCTCCCTAAAATAAAAATAAATAAATAAAAAAAAAAAACACAAACTGCATTAGCTGCAAAAGACACAAGTTTCTAGTGGTCGCCATGTTCGTGTATATTGCCTGGATTGGACGGACGAGCGCCACTTCGTCATGCTACGTCTTTAAGAAGGCATTTTATGTCCCTTAGTTCCGAAAGTTTTTTTTTTTTTTAATTATTAGGTTCCCAGTTAAATGAGGCTTAAAACGACTGAGACATTTCAAGAATTTTCAAGGCAAGACTGGTTCAGATTGTGATCATCTAGAGGGTCAAGACGTAAAATTGCACAGCAAACACAAGACCAAGTCCAAAAAAATAATAAATAAATAAATAAAGCCGACGGCTAAAATCCCATACCGTCCGTAGCACATTCTTAACTTGCCTTCATAGAAATGTGATATTTGAAAAGTAAAATATTATGTGATCAGCGAGTTTTATATAGTATGTGATTGCTAAGGTACGTGAATACACCATGGTAACTAAACTACGGAAGTTGCAACAGAAAAGAGGCTGGGAATCTACCATTGCCAGGAAAATTTGGAACATAATGCAGATCGCGAGCACAGGGTCCAGTCAAGTAGGAAAAAAGGCAAAAATTTTTCAAAGAAGTATGTCTTAGTAATATACCGAGTTTGATGGTTACGCAAGACACATGCTAGTGTGATGCCACCAAGTAAGACGATCGGCCAAGTAGATGAAATTAATTGTGATTGAGTGAGCAATTCCAGCTTTATTGCGTGATTAAAATTAATCTAGGGAGGAGCAACTGAAGGGAGATGCGCTGATTGAGTGAGCGAAGCGAACGAAAATCAGCGTTTGTTAGCTATATAGTGCTAACAAACTTAAGTTGAACAAACTTAAGCATGTGAAACATCAGCATACAATAACCCAAACCGTGTCAATTTGGCTGATGTAATTGGGCAATGGTAAATATGAAAATTATGAATGAGAAAATTTATAGACATAGCCTAAAATACCTACAAACAAAAAAGGTAGAGGTGACGATTAGACCGTGGAATTTTTTATATTCAAGGCCTATGAAAGTTGTGGTATCCACCCAAAACCAAAACTGGTATAAGAGAAGACGCCAAGTATCCAAAAAGGACGGCCTTTGAAAGTAGTGATATCATTCAACCAGGGAAAATCCGCCAAGGTTAATCCTATTAGCCAAGTTAATCGCACTGAATAATACTTTGAACGTCAAATGAAAACTTGAATAATACTACCGCTAGTAGCAATCTTCTAGTTTTCATTTAACTTTTGAACTATTAGTAGATGCGGTTAACTTGGCTAATATTAACCTTAGCGGCCTTTCCTTGGTTGAATGATATCACTACTTTCAAAGGCCGACCCTTTTTGGATAATAGACGGATTCTCTTATACCAGTTTTAGTTTTGGGTGGATAGAATATAACTAGGACAGCCCCCGTACATGGCCGGTTTTACAAAGCTTTGTTGTTATTTCCCGTTTGTGGCGTTACTGCATATGCCAATTATTGTTGAAGGTCCTTACGAATAGTTATCAAAATTAAGCTCCACTGTTAGCAGTAGCCCAAGCATTCCCGTTTGCATGAAAATACTGTGATTTTCCGTGAACAGTCACCCAAGCTTTCATTAAATTTAGTTAGATCCAGGGTTAAGAGGTGTAGAGGCCTAAACACCGTTTGCATGTAGATATTGTGACTGGAAAAACTATTATTTATTTATATATATATATATATATATATATATATATATATATATATATATATGTATATATATGACGCCACAAGTAATGTGCATCTCTGTTGAAAAGCCAGTTCAATTCATTAATTATACAGACACTTCGGTTTGAAAGACACACAAACAAACAAAAGAATTAAGATGATGAAGATTCCCACTGCGGACACACACACAGTCAAACTAACTTCCAAAAAAAAAAGACTTGCACTGAATGGACGAGCGAAGCGAGCAAAATTCAGTGGTTTAACTGATCGGAAATCAAAACAGCAAAGGAGCACACATAAACTTTCCTGTAAGGTTTCATATACCGCAGTGTTCCTGTACTGTTTAGTCCACGTGAAACTTTACTACTGTATTCAAACCTTAGACATGTTGAAGGGAAGACTTGGTGGGATTCAGCCCCTCAACCCTCGCTTCAGC
>JAHWFP010002495.1:11559-55847 GCA_023313725.1 Lithobius niger | reverse complement strand
ATTTAGTGGTTAAAGGGTTATCTTGGTAGGGTTAACATATAGACATGAAATTGATGGCTGCCATTGTGGAGCACACAAGTGACGACTCCACAGACTTCAAGATGTAATTTTGAAGATTGGGCTTCCCGAAGAGTTAGTTATTGTGTCTGGCTACTAAATGGTTCCAAGATGGGCCGTTTTATCTATGCATTATTACAGATTTGGCTGAGGATTAAAGACCGAGGTCTTTTTGTGTTATGGTGCGCTCAAGAAAAAAAAATTGTTCGTCGGAAAAACGAAGTTTTTCGGTGGCCTGCGTTTTCAAAGATTTAAACGATTTTATTTTAGTCTTAAAAAAACGACAAACATTTTCCGGCCCTTGTATACCTAATTTTTTAATTTTTAATCCACGATTTATTTACAATTATGTATTTTCGTAAAAAAAAAAGATTTTTAAAACTCCTGCAATTGTCAACTAGTAGCCTTATGATGCTAAGTCAAATTTAGGAATGGTTACCCCGAAAAATCATTGCCTCGGTGACGTTTTAGTATGGTATCCTATCTGATGTTTCGCACTGGTGCTGATTTTGAAAACGAAATTGGGAACTGCTTTCCAGACAGGTATACAATTCGCGGATATTTCCGCTGAACGAAATCTTTCTGTTCCAATTCATGTACCGAAAGGTTATTTCCTAGTCGAGGTGCAAAAATTGTCGTTTTGGTACTGTTAAGATTATCATTCAGTGTTAGAGAGGTGTACACGTCTTAATAGTAAGCTCGTCAGCTCCTCTATCAAATGTTAACGTAAAATGTTGGGGAGAGGTGCATGCGTCTTAATGAAAGCTCTGTCGCAAATCTTGTTACTTGCATGTTTGCTGGGGCCAATGGCCAATCTTAGTCTTGGGTGTCCATTCTTACATAGGTGGACATTATCTATGTCTTATATTAGTTTCCGGTTCCTGCCTCTAGAACATAATAGAACATTCCATTACCCATAATACCCTGGCTGTTTCGCGGTTGTCAGGGGTTACCAAAAGGTATTTAAGCAAGGGGCCAGCATGGTAAAATCAGAAAGCCTTCCGGCCACCCATCCGGCTGGTCCTCCCTCAACCCCTGCTAGGTTTCGTAGTTAGGGGGATTTTTGGCTTTTAGGCCTTTAGTAGGCCCAATTTTGGTTAGGCTCTTTTCCCCCAACCTAAACTAAACCTTTTGATTAACCCTAACTTAACCCCAAAGTTCCCCAACCCTTTCCCCAGTCTTTGGTGTTCAGTCTAATTTTGGTTTAGCTCTCCCACTTCGCTATTTTTCGTCATGGTGCCGAAACCCGGGAACTTTTTCGGGATGTTTCCTTTGGGGACTAAGTCTGGGATGTTCCTTTGGGTTTTTTCTTCACGGGAGTAAGGCTGGTGGGGTTCCCTTTACTGCGAATTTGGTTAGGCCCAAGTTAGGGTTCTCTTGTTTCGGTTTTTGTTAGGCCCTTTTTAGGTTTTTGGGAGCTTAAGGTGAAACGTGGGTAAGCCGAACAATGGCTTAGCCTGGGCCTTAAGTTGCATTGTTTAGTTAGGCCTATGCTACTAGTTAAGCCTAACGTGTTCAGATCTTACTGAAATTTGGTAGGGGCATGCAGAAGGGTCTTGGGGATCCGTTTTTAGAGTTTAGAACGTTAAGCCTATTTGTAGGCCTATTTTGGATTTTTGGCTTTTTGGACTAATGGGGTAAAATAAAACTAGTTTTACTTTAAACGTTTTTTTTATTTCAGGCTTAGTTTGGCTGCAAAGCCTACTTTAGAATTTGGGTATGTTTAGTAAAGGGGGAAACTTTGCTTTGGCGTTTGGGTTGCCTTATGGCAATATTTAATTTGGCCTTATAAATAAGCATGTAATTTGTATTGGTAACTCATAAAAAGTAATATTTTCTGCGAAGGTTTTTTTCCCCAAAGGGTTTTTTCCCCATAAATCAACCTAATTTTCGGCCTTTAGAACTAACTTAATTATAGTGTTGGGAATGAGTTGTTGAGTAGTTGTTTCAGGTTTTTCTTAAACCTTCACGTTTCGATGTCAGTTCTTGGTTTGCCCATTCTTGGTGGCAATGTTTGAGGTTTGGTTCGTGTTTCGCCTATTATACAATAATAGTTACGTTTTGGTTTCGTCTTTAGTGGCGACGTTTTAGTTTGTTAAGGAAAGCTACTAGTTTTCTGTCTCTGTATACCATAAAGGTTTCTTTTCGGCTCGTAAGAGCAATTTCTTGTTCGTTGTTGGTTGGTTAGTTTGTCTCGCATGAGCAAACTTTGCTATATTATGTTCATCGGCTACAAATTGTAGCCCAATTCCACAACGGTGGGATTGGGGTTTGCAAAGTCGTCTATCAAGACGCCGTTTTCACAAAAGTCGTCTGCTCGGACGCAACTGCGTGACCCCTAGGCTATAGTTCCAGTGTCACGGGTGGTTTTTTTTTTTTAAACCCGAGGTGTTGAGAGTTGGTTATCTTTCATGTTCATTAGTAAAAACAAGAAAGTGTTTTTTAGTAGTTGATGTTGGTATTAACATGTGCGTTGATGTAGGTGTTTGTTTCAGCCTGTAGTTTACAGACATGTTGAAATAAAAATTTAACATGGTTAGAGTATTACCAAGATGTATGTTTGTAAAGTTTTAGATATAAGATTTGCGAGGAGTACATTTCAGAGCTTCGTGTGGGTGTTGGAGTATGTCGCAAATCTTGTTACTTGCTTGTTTGCTGGGGCCAATAGCCAATATTAGTCTTGGGTGTCCATTCTTACATAGGTGGACATTATCTATGTCTTATAATTTAGTTTCCGGTTCCTGCCTCTAAACCATAATAGAACATTCCATTACCCATAATATCCAGGCTGTTTCGCGGTTGTCAGGGGTTACCAAAAGGTATTTAAGCAAGGGGCCAGCATGGTAAATTCAGAAAGCCTTCGGGCCAGCCACCCGGCTGGTCCTCCCTCAACCCCTGCTAGGTTTCCTAGTTAGGGGGATTTTGGCTTTTAGGCCTTTAGTAGGCCCAATTTTTTTGTTAGGCTCTTTTCCCCCTACCCAAACTAAGCTTTTTTATTAACCCTAACTTAACCCCAAAGTTCCCCAACCCTTTCCCCAGTCCTTGGTGTTCAGTCTAATTTTGGTTTAGCTCTCCCACTTTGTTTTGGGAGCTTAAGGTGAAACGTCGGTAAGCCGAGCAATGGCTAAGCCTTAAGTTCCATTGTTTAGTTAGGCCTATGCTACTAGTTAAGCCTAACGTGTTCAGATCTTACTGAAATTTGGTAGGGGCATGCAGAAGGGTCTTGGGGATCCGTTTTTAGAGTTTAGAACGTTAAGCCTATATTTAGGCCTATTTTGGATTTTTGGCTTTTTGGACTAATGGGGTAAAATAAAACTAGTTTTACTTTAAACGTTTTTTTTAAATTAAGGCTTAGTTTGGCTGTAAAGCCTACTTTAGAATTTGGGTATGTTTAGTAAAGTGGGAAACTTTGCTTTGGCGTTTGGGTTGCCTTATGGCAATATTTAATTTGGGTTTATAAATAAGCATGTAATTTGTATTGGTAACTCATAAAGAGTAATATTTTCTGCGAAGGTTTTTTTCCCAAAGGGTTTTTTTTTCCCATAAGTCAACCTAATTTTCGGCCTTTAGAACTAACTTAATTATAGTGTGGAGAATGAGTTCTTGAGTAGTTGTTTCAGGTTTTTCTTAAACCTACACGTTTCGATGTCAGTTCTTGGTTTGCCCATTATTGATGGCAATGTTTGAGGTTTAGGTTATGCCCATTCAGTGGCATACATTCGTTCGTGTTTCGCCTATTATACAATAATAGTTACGTTTTGGTTTCGTCTTTAGTGGCGACTTTTTAGTTTGTTAAGGAAAGCTACTAGTTTTCTGTCTCTGTATACCATAAAGGTTTCTTTTCGGCTCGTAAGAGCAATTTCTTGTTCGTTGTTGGTTGGTCAGTTTGTCTCGCATGAGCAAACTTTGCTATTTCATGTTCATCGGCTACAAACGTAGTTGTAGCCCAATTCCAAAACGGTGGGATTGGGGTCTGCAAAGTCGTCTACCAATACGCCGTTTTCACAAAAGTCGTCTGCTCGGACGCAACTGCGTGACCCCTAGGCTATAGTTCCAGGGTCACGGGTGTTTTTTTTTTAAACCCGAGGTGTTGAGAGTTGGTCATCTTTCATGTTCATTAGTAAAAACAAGAAAGTGTTTTTTAGTAGTTGTTGGTATTAACATGTGCGTTGATGTAGGTGTTTGTTTCAGCCTGTAGTTTACAGACATGTTGAAATAAAAAATTAACATGGTTAGAGTGTTACCCAGATGTATGTTTGTCAAGTCTTAGATACACGATTTGCGAGGAGTACATTTCAGAGCTTCGTGTGGGTGTTGGAGTATGTAGCAAATCTTGTTACTTGCATGTTTGCTGGGGCCAATAGCCAATCTTAGTCTTGGGTGTCCATTCTTACATAGGTGGACATTATCTATGTCTTATAATTTAGTTTCCGGTTCCTGCCTCTAGAACATAATAGAACATTCCATTACCCATAATACCCTGGCTGTTTTCGCGGTTGTCGGGGGTTACCAAAAGGTATTTAAGCAAGAGGCCAGCGTGGTAAAATCAGAAAGCCTTCGGGCCTTCCCTCAACCCATGCTAGGTTTCCTTGTTAGGGGCATTTTGGCTTTTAGGCCTTTAGTAGGTTTAATTTTGCTTAGGCTCTTTTTCCCCCAACCTAAACTAAACCTTTTGATTAACCCTAACTTAACCCCAAAGTTCCCCAACCCTTTCCCTAGTCTTTGGTGTTCAGTCTAATTTTGGTTTAGCCCTCCCACTTTGCTATTTTTCGTCATGGTGCCGAAACCCGGGATCGAACCAGGGACCTTTCAGTGTTAGAGAGGTGTATACGTCTTAATAGTAAGCTCGTCAGCTCCTCATTCAAATGTTAACGTAAAATGTTAGGGGAGAGGTGCATGCGTCTTAATGAAAGCTTGTCACCTCCTCGTTCAAATGTTAATGAAAAACCTTGATGTCAACTTAATATTTGGATTGAAAAACAAAATCCTGTATCTATTATAAAAATTAATATTTTGGTCGTCTCATACCACACCCCGCGCGGGCGCCCGGCCCGGAAAATTACGTCGTATTTTTATTAAGTGTTTTCCATAATCTACAATTTCGGAACTGGGTCTAAATTAAGAAAGCTTTTGACTTGCTACAGGTCAAAACCTTTTTTAGTTCGATACTAGTTCAGACATTGTAGATAAACACATGCGTAAAGGCGGATTGGTCTGAGACTTCGAAACTGCATTATTCTATCCGATGACAAAATTCGAATGATCGGGCCAAGGGTCTAACCGATACGCATGTGGTGGAAACACTTGCCAGGGACTGCGTTTTGTCAGGTTGGCAGCCAACCTAACACGTTTTTTTTAGTGTTAGAGAAGGCTTCGTAACTAGTGGCTAAGCATGCAGCCGACATTGTTTTGTTTAGGAAACAATTTGCGGGTAATAAATCGCCCCCGCCGTAAAACCAACTGCCGAATTCATCTTGCGGTTTGACAGTTTGTTTTATGCAAGTTAGCACGAATGTCCTTGACCTAATTAAAGCACTTTGAAAAATTAATCAACACCTGCAACAACATTATTTTACAGCAACCAGCAACATGATTACAGTGGATTACACGTACAAATACTTTTTTCCTGATTTGAAATGAGATAAAAAATGTATGGAGTAAAAATCCAGTCTTGAAAATGGCTTTCTCCATAGCCCTTCCCCACGACAAAAAGAAATACACTTGAACGATTAAGAAACCACATCACAGTACCATTAACAAATTTGCAGTGTCATTTACAGATTTTAATACCGGAGCAATTTCTATGTCAGTCTTCAGCACGTGTCAACTTTACAACAAATTTTCTGCTTCATCAAATGTACATAAGCAGTCCACTTGGTGGTCTGATGTTTGTGTATATCGGATGAGACCAAAAATTTGTTGTAAAGTTGACACTTGACAGTGTGGCACAAAATTTTAAAAAATAAACATTTTAATAGGTGTAACTTTGGTCCATTCGCTAAAAATCAGAAACTTACTGCACATTTTTAAAAGGCGATTCAAAATGAAACTGAAGACGTAAAGGGCATTTACACACAGACAATGATGTCATCTAGTGATGCCATTTTCTTATTTAAAAAAATCGAAACTGAAAATGCTTCTCGTTGCTTTGGATGCTGCAGACAGAATCAGTGCTGCTATCTATATTTAAAAAAATTAAATAATGAGGGGGGGGGGGGGATTGAGGCTTAATGGCGCGTCGACAGCTTGGTCATTAGCGCCAACCTCAGTCACAGTGCAGTGGTCCGGGTTGCCACTGCACCACACATTACAGAGATATTATTCAAACCCCTAATCTAAATCTTGTCATACATCTGTACCTCCTGCAAAAATTGAAAAACACCGGACAGGAGGACAGACTTATCGCCCAATTGACGCACAATGTCATGCGGAAGATGGAAACGACGACGAAAACCATCAAGATGGCAACAATCAACAAGGAAGTGCCGGACCGTAAGTGGCCGCCGACACCAATAACATTCAGGAGGGTCAACCCCCCGCAAAAGGAAACAGTGAGTAAGTCGAGTGTGACCAATGCGCAAACGGGCCAACACCACCTCCTCACGGCGACTGCGGCGACACGCCGAGTGCCATTCCTCAACAGTGCCTTTAATAGCTCGTAATTTATTGCATTACGAGCTATTAAAGGCACTGTTGAGGAATGGCACTCGGCATTAAATAATGAGAAACAAAAATAAAAATATTGGTAGAAAAAGTCAGATGCTGCCATCTGTGGTGAAAACAATTTGTCATTCAGTAAATCAAACTGTTCACACCACGCACATTGCAGCATTAAGCATTATAAATACATTTTTCTTTAACTTGGTGGCACCCACAACAGGCCTGAAATTTCTAACTTTTTAAAATATGGACCGATTTCCTAATTTTTTTTAAACTATCAACCGTAACAGGTATTTTACGAACAAATCCGTCAGAATTTTTAGGATGACCCGATTTGATTTTTGAAATTGTGATCTCCAGCCCCTTGGCTACAAATTACAAGTCTTTACTTTGGTTAATTTTCTCGCCACTCAATGTTCCCCCCATACTGCAGCCTAAAGAAAAAAGAAAGACGACATTAATTTTAGCTAAGTTTCACATTTCCACCTAGATATTGGCGGCCATTTTGAATTTTTCAGCATTCCACCAAAATCAATATTCTTCGGAATTTGGACCTCCCATATCGATCTGCCGTGTCAAAAAATAAAAATTCCCAATTTTTTTTCCGATTGGGATACAGGTGTAAAGTGCAAAAAACAAAAATACAATTTGGTTTTATTAATCTGCGGACTGAGGCACAGTGCCACAGCCTTACTGTTGTTGAATTTCGTCCAACAAAGTTTTGAATTCACCTTCAATTTCTGGAATGTTTTGAAGGAGCGCGTTCCATTCAAAAAAGGTTAGGTCCAACTGGGTTAACGGGACCATATTCCAATTGAAAGTGTAGAACACGAGTCGAGTAGCGTCGCCGTTAAATTTAATCCTCAGTCTTTTATTTTCTCCAAGACGGACTGCATCAAAAATAGAATCGAGAGCATTCACCAACAACGAATTGAAATGATGTAGCAACACGGCTTTTGTTGATAGACTTAGGAACAACTGAATCACATTTTGAATCTGTTCAATGGCACCCAAGGCTGCACTTTCATTGTCGCCTCCGCCAAAATGAGCTTTGTTGGCTTTACGTTTCAAAATTTCTTAGTTTAAATCGCCATGATTTTTTAACAAAACTTTCCACTCGTGGGCTTACAAATCAAATTGGAACTGGCCCGAAGTGAAGTTGACGACAGCATTTTTGCCGAATAAAGTGACTTGAACGGAGGAGTTCCCAGGGTGAATACATTACCATCACTCCTGGTGAGTTGCAAGCCGCTTCTTTAATAATAAAAGGTATTAATTTTATTTTTGTTTTTGTTTTATACTCTTATCCTTCAAATGCTCAATGTACCTCTAACAAATGGTGCCCATTCAGAATGACTCCTGAATTGGAGACCAAAATCATGTTCCCAATTTGCAGTTCCATTGGCGTCCTGTCAAAGCTAACCCCGGTGGCTAGGCAGCAATTTTACGAATGGTCTTAACCGAATTAGCTCCGACCTGCAAACCCACTTGGAATTGAATATTGATTTGTGAGGCAAGGGCTATTACTTAAGTTATCCGACCGAGTTTGGAAGCCGTGATGTACTGTTGGCCATTTTCTGACAACCATTTAAAATTATCTCTCGTTTTTAAATTCGAACGAAAACAGTAGACGCGCTTGAGAACTCCCTAATTCCCTCCTAATTTACTAATTTCTTGTCAGCCAAGCTTAAATTCCCATCAAAATCTTTACTCAAACCTATTTCAGATTTCAGGTAACCTAGAGTGACTGCTTCGTTTTGACCGGTGGGAGCCCCCAAATCAACTATTCTGTTTCCAGCTAAACTCAAGTTCTGTTCATAATTTTTGGAGAAACCAAGTGCTTTTTTAACAAATGTGATGGTAGCAATGTCTGAGTCGGAAATATGAGTGGCTAGATTGGTAATTATCTTCTGCCTGCCATTAAAATCAGTGTCTGGTCTGCTCAAGAAATCTCCTTTATGCGATGCCGTTTTGATCCGTTTTGCAGAGCTACCAAATTTAACGACGAAGCTCATATTTTTTTCCTTCAAGTTATGGATAATTTGAAAAAAGTTTTCACCCTGGAACAAACGTTGAATTACGTACAATCAATACTGGCCACACAGTACCTCTCTAGAATTTTGGATACGTTGGTGGTTGGATGGGAAGTTACCACTATCTTTTGATCTCTAGAGGAGCTTTTAAACCAAAAGAATCGAAATAAAAACAGCAGCTGGGCCCTCGACTGAAATAACACATCCAGTGGCTTCCTGCACCTGAAGAATCCTGTAAATTGACTATGCCACTCTTCCCATTCAGCCGCAGACGTTGCGGAAAGAGGTCTTTGCTGAACGTCCCTCTGTAATTGGTAACACCTAATTTTTCAGCATATCTGTTTGAATCTACGTTAGTCAGAGCCCTGGTAAATGGGACACGTGTTTGAGTTTAAAACCTCGCCCAAGGTTTCGGTTTTTGGTAGTTTTTCTTTTTTTGTGACTTCTTTTTTTTAAAGTTTTTTAAGTCCGGCGCTCTACTTTCTATAAATGGCGAGCGCCTCCATGGCGACATTATGCCGTTTCAATTCTTGCAGCTGCCTGGCGTTATTCCTGGCCGATTTGACGGCTCTGGAAATTCCAGATAGTGCTCCTGCTAAACCACCAATGGCGCTCAACCCCGCCAGGCCGGGTAGGAGAGGAATTATGTTGCCAGTTTGATTACGAGAAAGTTTAAAGCTCAATCCTCGACCTGCCTTGTGAGCCTTCAATACTGTACTGTGTTGCGTTTTAATGAGTGGAAGCGTCACGTTCCCTCTCTTTAACTGAGAATTGAAAAGACGGAAGAAGGAACTTTGCCAGCATTGACGTGTTTTAACATTTTTTGCTTTTGATGGGGAGTCAAAGAGACTGCTACATTCTTATACATGATTTTTCCACTTTATGAAAAAAAATAAAGCGTTAAGTATAATACCAAAACCTCGACTTTACTCCTGTCCAATTTCAAATACATTATTCTGTTGCTAATGACCAATGCTAAAGCTTTCGTATTTTGGGGGATGGCAGCCCCGAAGCGCATTTTTACTTGCAGATCTATAACTGACGAGGGCAATCTCTCTTACTGTTTTGAGACGTCGAGGGCAACCAAGGAAAAATTTTTCGATCAAGTATTGACTTCATAAGCTGGTCCAGATGATGCCGACCCCAACCCATAGAACTGCTTCCTAAAATCTACGATCATTTGATACAAGTTAGAGATGTTACCCTGTGCAAAATTTACATTTAGATCGAGAAACGGGTACCATTCGGAATTGAGCATTACGTGTAAATCTATAAAGTTGCAATGATCGAAGACTGCCGGATTATTTGTCGCATGGTTGTCTCTGGCCGTCTGAAAACCTATTACTATCCACCTAGGCCGTTCAACAGCTGAAGTAGTAATTAATCTCCAAGTGCAACTGGTCGAAGTGGGAAGGACTAACTGGTCAGCGTACCAGTGTCTGAATGCAAGGGGAACGCGATGCCAGAATCCACCATGGCGTAGTTTGTTTTATTTGTAGGGAGTCACGTGCCGGAGAAAGCAAGTAATTTGGTAGAAGACTATCTAGCCTGCATCAACGCCCAATGTTCTGAATATAGCATTATCGTCATACGATCGAATAAGCACAAGTGTTTGTTGACAATCATACAGAATTTTTGTATAGTCTTCGCAAAAGCCCAGTAAGTGGGACAATGGCACGGTGAAGGAAAAACTGCCTTTCGGGTTGGGGCGAAGAGCACGTCTGTTTTGTGTTTCAAAATCAAATTCGCAGTATCGTCTGTTGAAGATGCATTATGGAAGTCCAATATCCATCCTCTATCCGTCAGTTACGCTCCGGAGAGTAACGTACTAAGCCTTTAATGGTGCTTGCGAAACCGGGGATATTTAATTGGTCGACTGCCTTGTCGAATATTTTTTTTACTGTATCATGCTAAATAAATATGCGGCAGTGTTATTCACCAAAGCAATTTTATCTGTCACGACGTATGCCGAAATGTCAGAACTCTTGATAAGTACACCTTTCACGTGAATGTAACTTTTGTGCGGGTAGATGAATAAATCTTGGTTCTGAATCGTGATTCTGATTCCTGTTTAGAGTATTCACGTTCGTACCCACTATAGGCCCGTACTCGTGATAATTGTAACTGACGATTGATTCGTCCAGTATGAATGGTTCTGTGAGGTTTAGATATTCCTCATTGCTCTCCATCTTTTGGCACTGATAAAACTGTCTATGAATTTGACGTTTTCAGGACTCAGGAATTGTCACCTTCTAGCTCTGAAATTCTCGTTGTTCCCATCTTTAGCTTGTTGCAATGTTTCTCTCTTATAAGAGCTACCCATTTAATAATAATATTTGTTGCGTTAGCAACGGGTTTGGCAAGGACTGGGGGGGGGTCACTAACAGCCAGCCACAATTTCATGTAAGTGCAGTATACAATATATGGCCAAGGAATAGTGATGGTAAGAGGTTTGGGGACACGAATGCCTTACCACCAACGTTAGACCTGTCAGGGACTCAAAGGCCCTCGATGGCATCGCCAAACGTGTAGGACATGGGAAGGATGAGAAAAGTGTTAAAAGGCCCAAAAAGATGCTGTACAATTAAAAAGTAAAAACATTGCTAAAATATTGCAAGATATGCACGCTGAATACTAAAAACTAAGCACCCAGCTTGGGCTTTGTCAGCACTTGAAAATTTTTTTTTAAATACACTATTCTTCTTTCATTTTCCTTGCCTCAGGAAATCATGGTAATGGACGTTTTAAAAATAAGCTAAGATCTTCGTTTTTAAGTAGCCCTCGGACACTCGTGAGCGACTGAGCAGACACGGTTTTGGCATCAAGGGCATTCAAAATTGAAACCACACGGATCGAAAAGAAATGCCGGAGGCAGTCGAGACTTGAAGGAGGAACGGTTAGCTTCCAATCATGACCTCGAGTACTGTAATTGTGCCGTACACGATCAAAAAACGTTAGGTCGACTGCAATTAGATTGTGTAGAATCTTATATGTGAGTATAAGATCAGCCTTGATGCGACGGAGTTCTAGCAACTCAAGGCCAAGATTACGAAGTCGATCGTGGTACATAATTTCTCTATAACCAAGAAGATTATTTTGTGAAGTGTCGTTGGACTTTTTCCACAAGGTCAATATCCTTGGCCAAGTATGGAGATCAGACCGGGGTTGCATATTCCAAAATTGGACGAACGAATACCTTAAATGCCCAAATTTTAGTAGCGATGTTTCCTGACGTAAAACACCTGTTCACAATCATCGAGCGATGAAACGCTGCAGTTACAACCTTATGACAATGTACAGACGATTTCAGATCCTGGTAAGGGCTCGTGGTCGAGAAAATACGTGTGGGTAGACATGTTTATTTCCCACGTGGAAAGAAGAACATTTTGGATTTGAGAGAGGGAGCTGAGAGGGAGATCGTGAAGTAAGAGTCTGACTCCTGAATAGTTTAAAAAGAGCCGAATGGCTGCCATCCCGTATAGCAGCTCTTTCCCTCCCACAATGCCATGTCTCAACCATTTCCGAATATCCTCTGCGTGCCTGGTTGTAAACAAGCAAGAGCTCTGGGCTTGGTTTAGCTTTATAGCGCCTCCAGAGTTTCACCTTTAAACAACGCTGTTTAGTAATGTGTTTTGGAATGAATGTACGTCCGCAAGATGTGTGGCATGGGAACTCACGACACATTTCAATGTAGCTGGCTAAAATATTTGAAAAACAGGACCAAGCCTGCTCAATGTCATGGTGTAAATTAAAGATAATAGGGTCGCAGCTAACCGACTTTAAGGAAGATTTCAAACGGTCTAGGTTCAACCTCCCCTGTAGGGGTAGCGGACCTGGGTTGCTTTGCGCTATTAATGGTCACTATGGCCGAAATGTGTACCAACATTAAGGTTGTGCACTAGTCTATCATTGCAAGAAAAAAACCCAAATCAAGGATATTGTTTCCCCTAGTCGGGTTTTCGACCAACTGCTCGAAGCCAAGTGGGGCGATGAGGTCTAGGAAATAAGCATGGTGACTGTCCCCTGCTGATCTCCTCTTCCAATCTACTGTAAACAAGTTAAAATCACCCAACAGGACAGTGTCATACTCCGGTACAGTAGATTTGTGGATAAACGTACACAGATTAAAAATTTCATGGTCAATGTAGCTGTTCGGTAAGTAACATAGAATAAAATTAATCTTAAAAGAAGGAAGACACACTGCCAGACCCTCCTCAGTAGTTCCCAACCCCCAAACAACCAGTGGGAGACCAGAACGATATACTACCATTATACCCCCTCCTCGGCTCCCCCTGTCCCTGAGGACCACTGAGTAGGCCAAGGAGTCACAAAGAATAGCGTCCGTGACACTAAAATCCAGCCAAGTTTCCACCACAAAAATCTATGTCAAAAGTGTTCCGATGCAAAATTTCCAGGAAACATCCAAAATTACGTATAATGCTGCGAGCGTTAACTAGGATGGCGAAGAACAGGTGGTTTCGAAAGCACTGGGGCATCCCCGATTACAACTGCTGGTTTCCCGACGGTGCGAGCAACTCTACAAATTTTCTCTGGAGCACTGATTTACCCTTTGATGTCAGGTGTATCTGATCTCTAGCCATCAGGGTGTGGTCTTTACAAATGTTCTCGTCTAGTGAAATAAAGGAGAAGTTCATACGTACGCACATTTGGCGGAAGAGAGTGTTCGTATGGATGATCTTTTTATCCAAGTCTCTGCACACGCGGCTTAAACGGGGGAACAGGGCTATAATGGCAATTCTTATCCCTGGAAACGTCGCTCTTACCGATGACATACAGTTGTGGATAACCGAAACTATTCTATTTGGAGAATCTTCCTCAATACCGTTCGCCCTCTTGGTATTTTGTGAGCTACATAAAAGTGACACCCGATGCCTTAGATCAGTCTGGTCAGGAACGGACGCTGTTACAGGGGTCTTATCCGATGTTTTCGTCTGGCCTCTCTGGCCCTTATGTCTCCGCCGATTATTTCCTCCTCTGACCGTGATGTTCTTATGAAGATTAAAAGGTTCCAGATTCACTGTCACCGTTTGTTCCTCTTCTCGTTTTGCTGTTTGATCTAGGTGTGCCGAAAGTAACTCCATGGCCCCATCATTCGACGTCTTTAGTTTTACCACCAGCTCTGCTCCCTCTTGCGCCTGACAAACTGTTTTTAATTGCGCCTCCTGTATATTCAGAGCTTTTTCCTCGAGTTTCCTGAAGAGAGATTCTTTGAAGATTCCTCTCCTCCAGTTTTACGTGCATCGACTCAGCATGTTCCTCAAGCATACGCTGCTGCCTGAGAAAGAAGCTGGATGTCCACTGCTTAAAAATATCGATAAAATCTTTAAAACGTGCTTCTAGAGAGAGTGATATACATTCCGGTAGTAGAGCTAGCCTCGAGCTAATTTCTGCTAAGTCGATGTCCTTTTCCAGGCTGAAATCTTCAAGTTTGCTTAGCAGCCTGAAAGATAGGTCGTGTAGTGAAGGCTAGTCTGGAAGAGGAACCGATGTGTTATCTTCTCTATGGGCACTCATGGGTGACCCGTCTTGAACTTGACCCGACGGAGTACTCTGAGATTGCCTGAATGGTATACCGGGTGTTTGAACAGTGTCAAAGTATTGTGTGCGGCGCCTACTTTCACTTCTGGAAAATGTTTTAAAAGAGTTCCTGTCGTGGTTCTCTACCAGAAATTTCTCCATTTCACTTAACAGTAGAATGCGAAAAAAACCGGGGGGAAATGGAGAAAAGGATCCCACTTATTGTCCAACACACTCGCACAACGATACAAGGTTGCCAGAGAAAAAGTAAAAATTTAAAAAACGAAAAAAAAAAGTGTCCGACTCAAGTCTCGAACCAACACCAAGTCACTGGATTCAACATGGCGGCACCCACAACAAAACAAAAGCACAGCAAGCCAAACAGTCAGATTGACAATTACGATCTCGTGCACGCCCCAGCGCCCTTCATACACGCACAAAAGAGACACTGATCACTCACGGGCCCGTCAGCACCGGTATCAGAGTTCTGCACACGCCTTAGCAATGGGTATGTGAGAATTATTGCTTACCAAATTGCCACCGGTACATTCACCATTCACAACTAATTTTGTTGTGGACGGTTGGTTCATTAGCTAAAGGTAGACTGGGAACAGTTGGTTTAATAATATTCTTATTAAATTTCAACATTTTAGGTTTTTTTATTTTTTTCGTAAGTGTAGTCTCATCGTTAATGTCTCACCTCTCAATTTAACAGGCCTGTTGGCCTGGTTGGTCACCAAATTCTAATTGAGTAAACCACATTTTTAGTAACAGGCAGATATATCAGATTGTTAGGCGTAGAAACCACTTTATATCCCGGGGAGATGTTGGAAGAAAACGAGTAGAGAGTTGGTTGGGTCGTTTCGTCGACATATGTCCCAGAGACCAAATCGCAATGAACCAGTATACCATTCAAGTTTAAAATATTCACGCCATTCGTTGCTTCATGCTGACCAGAACTATAAATCTTGGCTTCGAAACCAAAAATCTTTGTCAAACTAGTTTGCTCTGAAAAGTCGACCTTCAGTCTCCGGTCGGTAATGTTCAGTTCGCACTTCAGAGTGTTTAAATCTCCTTCGATGAGAATGTAAGGCACGTTTCTGTGTCGTTCCAGTGTTTGTTATCTTTCAGTTTTCAGTAAATGATTTTTACAATTTCGTCTAATTCATAACAACCTTCTGTGACAATGATTTTAATCCAGGTGTTACCGTTGTCTGCACTGTAAGTGAAAGAGTTGGACACGTCCTGTATGACGTTAGGAATGGAGTTGTAAGTTTCCAGATTGACTAGAGCCAATTCGTGGGCACCTTCCAATATCAGTGGAGAAGCAAAAGCAATGATAAAATCGTTTATTTCTGACGAAAAAACGAGAGACATTCTTAGTTTAATACATTAACATCTACCAAATTTCTTATCAATTTTTCGATATTCGCCGTTGGACAGCAAAGCTTTGCTCCACATTTCTGTAAAATGTGCACTAATTCTTCGTCCAGAGAATTATTGCCACCCTCTGTAGAGGCTCCGAGGACACGTCCTGTGTTTAAGTCACAAGTCAATAATGTTTACAAGTCAACAAGTTAATAATGTTTAAGTCACAAGTCATTCGGATCTCTATAAAACTGGTATCCTTTCCCTACAACCTCAGCAAGTCTGCCCCAAACAGGTTTTATTAAAGTCGTGTACGTGAAACCGGCACTGGACTTTAGTCTTCTCGTACTGTTGTTGTTGTTGTGATACATGGCTCCTCTTTAGAATATCGTGATAGTTTAGGGGGCTAGCATCTCCGTCTGGTGGGTTAGTAGGATTTTTCAACACAACCAATTGTCACAAATTGTCCGTCCCTACGTACTTTTTTTCCTCTCACGATCAAGTCGTCGTCTTGAAATTGTACCTCCATTGCATCAATCATATAACGTTCTGCCGCTGGGTCGTATCGAATACCAAAAGTGGGGTAGGTCAGACTCTCTCAAGTTGCAAACATGCTGAGATACTTGGTGGCTAGTGGCCTGAGTCTGACTGCGGAATCGCCGAGTAAAGAGGCCTCTTCCATTTGTCTCCTACGAGCCCTTGGCGTGAGGGCAAGAGACATGTCAGATGGTGTGTCCGGTAATGGGCCCATGGAACTCGAGAGTCGTCTCCTGGCACCCGCGTGAAACTGTATTTCACCGTCGTCACTATCTATATTCTCGTCTTCAGTATCGACGCGGCCCGTAGCCGCCTCCAGAGCTTCTGAATATCCTCTAAACCATTTCTCGTGAAATTTTTCTTGTTTTTTCTGTCCAGCCTCTAGAGCCTTTGGTTTGGATGTCTTTTTACAAATGTTCAGATTCTGTCTGCTTTTCCAGTTTTGAAATTTTTGTTTCAGACCCTTATTTAGAGCATCGTACTGATCGACCTCTTTCTGGGGTTTGCTTCTCTTATTTTTAGTTTTAGTAGACATGACGTCTTAGTACTTTATAAAATAATTTTTAAGTCAACAAACGTTAATGTCACAAAAACCTTCCGCAGACAGACGTACGTTAATGTTAACAAAAATCTTCGGGAGACACGTCGTTGTCTGTCGAGCATTCTTCTTACCTTCGATCCAAGGGATTCGTTTTATCAACGAGTAGGAATCCGTACGGAACAGAGTTCCAAACCTCACCACACATGCGACGAAACTCGTCGAAAATCATGTCACCACTAACGTGGTTATTGAAGACGTGCTTGAAGTTTGTTTCGTCTTGCTTGAAGAGAACTATAATGTTGGAATTGTCTCGAATAACATTCTCGGGTATCCTTCTGTAAGTCTGATATAAATAAAAGATCGCATGCCTGCCGTATGCGAATCATATGAAACCAATAAAAACCAATAAAATTACCGTTTTACCACATGGCAGTTCTTGTGGTGGTGGGATATCTTCCTTGTTGGAACAAAAGGTAGCTACACCCAGACATATTTCCGCGAAAGCTCTCCTGAGATGGAAATATTTGTTATGAAATAAGGACTAGGAGTACATGCGCAGGCTGTCATAATTCAACCAACCTGGATTGCAAATGAAATTTATAACTAAATTGGTCTTTCCACAACCGGCAAGGCCACACATGATGCTGATGCACCTTTCGTCCTCTGGAAAATTCAGTAAATTACCAGTCGATGGAATTTATTGACATCAGCTATGTCATAATTTAACACTTTCATCTTTCAGCTGTTTTAAGAAAAAAATGGTATTTTGATAAATTCTCTACAAAACTAGTATCTAAAATACCTTTTCATTTTCATTTTATAAATTAACAGAGATGTACTGCCTCAAATGTTAAAGAGTTACAGCCAGTAAAAATGTCAGGCACGTTCTGACTAAGAATTACAGACAACTGCTGAAGGGTAAGTGTGAAATGTGAGGCACGAGAAAAGCACAGTTTCAGAAGAGCAGAGGCTCTGGATTGTTGAACAGCGTGATAGACAAGTTGCCGGTGGAACTTTCCATACCGGGATACAACTATTGCAATTCAGGAACAAAACTGGACAAGTGACTGAACAGAGGCGATGTTGGTATCAATTCTCTGGATGAGGCCTGCAAACAGCTTGACATCGAATACTCTACCAAACCAGACTTGGAACGAAGGCAAGAAACTGATAGAAAGTGGCAGCAAAAAAAGCAAAATCTAGCAAAACTGGTCTGAAAGAGAAATTGGCAGCAGCTGCTGTAGCCGCAGATATGAAAACCAAAGAAAAGTTGGGAATGGAAATTTTAAAAAAAAGATCAAATGGAAACTTTAGTGGAGGAGCTGCACAAGCCAGCTATGCAGCACATTCCGAGGAGGCTCGTTATTAGCTTGGGATAGGTGATTTAGTTCAAGCAGACCTGGTCGAGATGATACCTTACTCGGAAAAAAAACGAAAAATACAAATGTTTGCTGACTGCCATCGATGCATTCTATAAATATGTGTGGGCCGTCCCTGTGAAATCGAAGAATGCTGAGGATGTCACCGCGGCTTTTACCGAGGTATTAAACACGATGACTAATCCCATTAAAAATCTACAAACTGATGAAGGGAAGGAATATTATAATAAAGATTTCGCAGCACTAACGAAATGCCACAAACTAAAACCACTTTTCGACCAAGTCAAAACTCAAGGTGAGCGTAGTAGAATACCTAAATCGCACATTGAAAAGCATTGTTTCGAAACGGTTCACTTTGCGAGGTAATCACAAGTGGATAGACATAATAAATAAAGTTGTCAAAGATTACAACGACAGAATTCATTCTGGCATTAAAATTAAACCTCCGAAAAAACTAAACGCGATGAACCGGTGTTCAGAAACATATTGCTGAAAAAGAGCCCTTCCAAAAAGAAGAAGAATAGTTTCAAAGTCGAGGATTTAGTAAGAGAGACAACGGGAGTATTTGACAAGGGATATTTGCAAAACTTTACCAACGAACAGTTCGAGGTGAGTGAAGTAAGAAAAACTCGACCGACTTGCTACCGACTTGCTACCAACTTGGTCGTAGTAAAATCGAAGGCACTTTTTACGAGCAAGAGTTGCAGAAAACTAACGTGCCGGATCTGTTTTTAGTCAAAGAGATTCTGAAGACTAAAAAAGTCGGAGGGAAAACTCGTTACATCGTCAGGTGGAAAGGGTACGACGAGCGCTTCAACAGTTGGCTTGACGAAAAGCGAGTTGTTCTAGGAAAATAACTACGACAAAAAAAAAACAATTTACTCCTCTTTTTATTTATATTGTAAAAACTGAGACCAGGACGTAGAAATTATTACTGTACAGACACCAGGACATTTTAAGTTCAAAATATTTGTAGTGATGGAGAAAACAAACTGTACCTGCACTTACTGCGCTGAAACATTTCCTACCCATCGTACGTTGATACATCACCTGGAAGAGAGACGCAGAAATAATTACCCACCAGAGTGCAGTTGTTTCAACTCGGAGTTGGGCTATGGGGACGACCCTATCCACTGCTGCCAATGATAGAAGCGCAGCAGTATAGAAGCGCTGCTGAAATTTTGTGTCCGGCAATACGGGACTTGTAACACTCAAATTTGCTTGGGAGTCGATTTCGTTCAATACGACCAAGCAGCAGCAGCTGGATTTTGGTCACACTACGACCCACCTATAGTTCATTGGATATTCCCCAGCTGGTGGATGCGGTTTATCGTAAAATCCAACGTTCCATCGACAAATTCACCGAAAAAGGAGTGGTTGGGTGATTAACCGCATGCACGAACTCACGATCCCAGTGGCAAAATTTGACCTGGTCAGGCCGGGCTCGTATATGCCTCTGCCCTCGAAGCTAAAAAAGACGAATAACTCCGTCGTCAACGTTCGAAATTTCGTCGGATCACAAGTGCTTTTTATATTCGGTTCTGGCTGCCAAATACCATTTAAGCAGCGAGGACCCGAGAGAATACGAACAGTATGAGAGAACGGTAGATTGTTCTATGTTGGTCTAACCAACACAGCTGAATCACACTGATTCCTTTGAGAAAGCCAACGTAAATTTATCCATCAATGTGATCGCTTACAATGAAGAGAATGGGTTGTTTCCCCTTCGTGTGAGCAGAAAAATTAAAGGCACGCCCATCGATTTTCTTGTAATTAGCAACAAAGAGTTAATCGATAATCACACCAACAATTATCATTACTGCGCTATAGCGAATTTTGACGAATTTCTTCGATACCAAGGATCGGGGAGCAACCCACAATACTACTGTAGAAACTGTTTCGCTGCATTTTCGAAGGTATGGAGGAGAGAAAAACACGCACTAGAGTGGCACAAGAATCAATCCGTTACCTCAAGTTCTGCAGTTTAAGAAACCCGAAGAAAACGTTTTGAAATTCCAACATAAATGAAATGCCTTCCCCATAATCATATACACTGATTTCGTGTGCCTCCTCAAACCGACCGTCCCATCAAATCCTTCCTCGAACAGCTACATCACGAAGAAAATCAACCTTCATCAACCTTGCAGCTTCGGCTGCGTCTTAGTGGGACCGGGACTGGCATGTAAAAACTATTCTCACCTAGGAGAGGATGCTGTCGACAAATTCCTGCAAGCATTGGTGCAGGAAGCTCATCTCTACGACGAAATATTAAAAACAGTCCAGCCACTATTTCTCACTCCGGTACAAGAGGTTAAATTTGAGAATGCCGTAAACTGCATCTATTCCAAGAAGCCGTTCGTTCTTCTGAAAGACAAAGTTCGGGATCACTGCCACGTTTCCGGGCAGTTCAGAGGAGCTTCTCACGCTAGTTGCAATCTGAATGCCCGGGAGCACACCACGATCCTGATGGTATTCCATGGTTTGGAAGGATACGACATGCATTTTTTGGTAAGAGCGGCACACAAGTAAAAGAAAGTAAACGTCCTAGCGAGAAACCCACAAAGATTCATGAGCATGACCGTCACCATTGAAACTGGCTGGAAAAAAAACGAAAAGACAGAATAGGTACATTCGGCTTAAGTTTATTGACAGCTTCCAATAAACTCCAATTGTCCAATTGTCCTGAAAACTCTGGCAGAAATACACGCGAGCGATCACGGCTTTAGAATGATGGAATTTCTTGAAACAAGGTGGGAAGGCACTTTGGTTCCTTCCAGACGTAGATCAAGTCACTGAGTATGAAATGTTAACCCGTAAGGGATACTACCCCAACGAATATGTTTCAGACATGAAAGTATTCGAAGAGGAGTCATTACAGCCTAAAGAAACCTTTCATTCAAATCTCAAAGAAGAAGGCCTAACTGTCGAACAGTACGATCACGCTAAAAAGATTTGGAGTATGCTGAAAATCAAAAAGTTTGCCTCGTACCACAAAATATATCAGATGACAGATTGCTTGCTTTTGGCAAAAATCTTTAAAGAATTCCGTCAGATTCGTTTGCAAGACTAAGGCATAGATCTGTGTTATCACGTCTCCGCCCCGGGGTTCAGTTGGGCAGCAGTTTTAAAGATGACCAAGGTGGAACTCGAACTATTTACTCACTACAGCAAACATAACTTCATAGCTGCTGGTATCCGGGGTGGCGTTAGTTTTATTGGTGAAAGGTATGCCGAAGCCAACAACAAGTATATACCGGAAACCTACAACCCAACAAAACCTAAAAAGAACATCATCCTATGGGACTTAAATAACGCGTACGGCTGGGCCTTGAACCAGATGCTGCCTTAAGACGGCTTTAGGCTTTTGACGAAAGATGTGATTCAAGCCTTCGACGAGACTATGATAGCAAAGATACCGGACACCTTGCCGGTCGGATACATCACGGAAGTTAATCTGGACTACCCGAACGAACTTCACAATCTCCGTTCATAACGACTACCCGCTTGCTCCGGAGAAACTCAAAATACGAGAAGAATTAGTTTCAGACTATTAAGAATTGCTGCGAGGAGACCCGGTGAAACCTGCCGAAAAACTAGTGGCGACTATACTGAGAAAGAAACGGTACGTCGTTCACTACCGTAACTTGAAGTTCTATCTCTAGCATGGCATGAAACTTCGTCATGTCAGGAGGGTGCTGAGTTTCAATCAGAAGCCCTAGTTGAAACAATACATAGACTTCAATACAGCGAAACGTAAAAAATCGAAGCCGGAGTCTGAAAAGAACTTTTTCAAGTAGAAAATACTGACGGTTGTGCTCTGCAACAACAGCAAGCGGCCCATCGATTTGCTTAAGGTATTGCACGACAACCTGGTGCAGATCAACTCAAAACAAACCAACGTGATGTGTGATCTTCCTACTTATTCGGGATTCACCACACTAGAGTTATCCAAACTCCTTCTGTACGAATTTCATTACCGATACGTAAAGCTCCAATACGGATATCGAGCAAAACTGTTGTTGACTGACACCGACTCCATGTGCTATTCCATTGAAACAGAAGATGTGTACGAGGACATGCTCAAAAAATCGAGTAGATTCGCCACTAGCAACTACGATCCACAGCACCGGCTGTTCTGTGACACCAACAAGCAAGAGATGAAAGATTCTACAGACAGAGTACTGATAAAAGGTAAAATCCGGACGAGTGGGAGAGGGCAAAGACGGAGAAAAAGTACCTAGGCAAAGAGAAGAGGCAGGCAGCATTAATGCTCTTCAGAGAAAGACAAAACAAACCAAAGAAAAAGAAAGACGAGCGAGAATGGTCGGAGAGGAGAAACGACTCTTCATGCAAAAAAAGAACGTTGGCTCAAAGAGCAAGAAGAGCGAAAAAGCAAATGACTGCTGGTGAGGAACGATGACTGGGGAAAGGTGGTAACGGTAGTTGTTGATATGTAATAATGTATTAAATAACGTTTGAATAGTATTTTGTAAACGTTTGAATAAAATATATTTTTTTTGTTTATTAAAGAACAAACTCTACGATACATTTTCATCATGGAAGGCAATAGCGGTTATTTAATGCTGATGAATACCTCAATGCCACGATTGAAAGCACACCGACTCTTGTTTTAACAAACAGGCAGGGCTTACCTCCGAGTTGAGACCCAACTACTTATACCGACTGTGTGAAAAGGTTAACAGGTTGGTACTCGAACGGTGGAGAGAGAAATCACAGACTAAAGACGAAGATGAAAATACGTTTGCGTGGAAAGGTTGGGAAAGTATGGACGAAGGGCTATGGAAAACCATTACGGTTCCCAGTTCGAATCATGTAGTCGAGCCGTTCATCGAAATAGCCGGAGAAGCGTTAATCGAGCAATTGGATCTGTCCGTACACGAAAAACATCTGCTGGCAATAATGTTGGAACTGTCCAAACTCGACAGCATAAAGAAAATGAAATTCTTTTGGATTTTAAGGTGAAAGCGTTACGAGTCGGAGAGGGGAAGACGATCAGAGTGATATTTACGAATGATGACATGCAAGTCCACTTCCTTGAATACGACCCTAAAACAACAGCTGTGGTTACGTTGTTGCAACTCTCGTTTTCCGAATGGTCGGAGCTCTATAAACACTTTGTCAGCATGGACAATCTAATGGGAAAAGTTTCCGAATAGAGTGGAAAAAAAACTTGCTGATTAAACCCTGTAAAAATTTAATTCATTGGTTCTCAAGAATTTAAAAAACCGAAAAATCCGTCCCAGCTTTTAATCTTTTTTTTTTTGAAAATTGAGAAAAATTAGTAAATTTCTTTGTGCCTTATGTCACCTGAAGCAAACTGATGCTCTCATAGAGTAAAAACTATGTCAGCATCGACAATCTCATGGGAAAATAGAGCGGAGGAGAAAATAAATAAATAAACACTAGTCAGCTCCCCCGTACCTGTATACTACCTGATAACCATACTACGTGGTGGCCTGGCACGGGTTGCTATTATTCCTCCGATTTTATGTAAAAAAAAAACTTTTGTAGGTAGGTTGTCACTTTTGTAGGAAGACAGGCCCCTTAATCTTATTTTTACACTACTCATGGGCATCTTGTTGTTTTTTACTTGTTTTACATACATTGTAGCTTTTAAGCAGCCAAAGATTACATGAATGCCCACTGGTGATTTTTTTAATGGAGGACGATGAAACCTGACTGTTGTGTTAAAGTTGTCAAATGATAGTGGACCACTGTAGTTGTAGAGAGAAGTAAGGTTGACGATGAGTGAATTAAATTTGCTCTGACTAGATTATGTGATGTCAAATACTTCTTAAGTCATTAAATTAACTGCTATTTAAAAAAAAGCAGTCGTGGATAGATGTCAAAGATATACCCCGATGTTGTTAGGAGACCTGAACTATTGACCTTTTTGGTATTGTGGCTTCTCACATTGGTTATTTCTGTATTTATTTTAACTACAATAGCACTCATCATTGTTGTTTTACAGAAATAAGTGACTTTCCGTGTTATTACATCTGTACAGAAAAAAGCTACATATCAACCTCGAATTTTGTCTTACATTCTTCATGTAATCATGTAGGAGTCTATGCTCGACAGGAAAAACCACACTTACACTGGCTTCAATTATGAAGAGTTCGAAAATTAGTTTTAACACATGACAAATGAAAATGAGGTACGTTTTGTCTGACGCAATGAAAAGCATGATTGCATTTCACAATTCGAAAATCGCTAACGTGACAGCTTCATGTAACGGATGCCAGCAACTGTATCAGTGGTGTTTTACTACTAACCTTTTGCAACTGGAGAAACCATAAGGAAATTTATAAAAGCTGCTCCATGGCCTTGGCCAAAAATAGTCACATTGCTGGCATCGCCTCCAAATGCTTCGATATTTTCTTCAATCCAGTGTAACGCTGCTATCTGGTCCAGTAATCCATAGTTGCCTGGAGCGGTCTCTCCTTCAGAGCTTAGAAAACCTAAAAAGATAAGAAAATATTGCCACTTTTTTTTAAGCAAACAAGAGATAATCGTACTTTACTTCCCTCATCCCATCAGCAATTGTTGTTATCAGGTTATCACAATTTGTTTATTTATTGTATAGGACACCAACCTTTGGTTTCAAAGGTGCTGGGTTCCATTCCCCACTCAGGCAGTCTGACATATAAATTCAAAAGGAAACGTAATAGATCTGCGTCTGTATTTAGTTATTTCTTGTGCACCGTTGGCACAGATGGAATTTTCTCAATTGTACATTTTATTATTTCAATTTAAAAAAAAATCAATTTTTATCCGTGTTCATTTTAACCCCCTTTTTTACGGCACACTTGACGTTTTTGTTTGCAGTATGTATAAGTGAAGTCATCTTTCCAGTAAAACTAAAACTATTAATTTCTCCATTTCTATTCAATATATTTCGACCAAACTTGGCCAGATATAAACTTTTCCCAACTTTATACCAATTTTTATGCAATTCGTGCAAGAGTAAACGTACTGAGCCACACGAAAATTTGAAAAGTTGTGGTTGTCACTTCATGTTGTTGTGGTTGTCCTTGTTCTTGAGTGACACGGTTTCAGAAAAAAACTAATGCACCTACCTAAAATCTGAAACATGATCTTAGCCAGAAATTTCTCTGGCCTACATCCTCAGAGGGACCACTTTTTTGATTGGTCCGTCCATTCTGGATTTAAGGGTCCCTGAAAATAGGGTATTAACGCGACATTTGGTTACACATATATACCCCCAAATCTGGTAACGTGATTTAAGTGGGGCAATGATGCACTTCCGATCAACTGTTGAAAAGTGGGGTGTCACTTCCATTTTTCGTCAATCTGGAGGACGGTGGAAAAGTACTTTTTTACTATCTGTTTTCCGGCTTTCGTCGATCTGAAGAAGGGTGAGAAAGTACTTTTTGCTTCCTCCTATGATGTCACTTCTGGTCACGTGATAAAAGTGGGGGTAATGATGCATTTCCGATCATATATTGAAAAGTAGGGTGTCACTTCCATTTTTCGTCAATCTGGAGGATGGTGGAAAAGTGCTTTTTACTATCTGTTTTCTGGCTTTCGTTGATCTGGAGGACGGTGAGAAAGTACTTTCTGTTTCCTCCTATGATGTCACTTCCGGTCAATTGATCAGAGTGGGGGTAATGATGCACTTCAGAGCACATGATGAAAAGTGGGGACGTCGCTTCCGGTTTTTTATCAGTCTTGAGGAAGATGGCTTTGTTACCTTGTTTTCGTTTTTTTGGTTATTCTGGAGGGATGCCTTTTTTAGGCCACAAACATGCATATCCCCAGTCACGAGATAAAAATGGGAATGTCACTTCCGGTGGTTCATCTATCTGAAGGATGGTAGGAAAGTGCCATTTGCTACCCTTTTTTCCGTTTTCATCGATCTGGAGGATGGTGGGAAAGTGCCTCTCGGTAATTTTCCTTATTTTCATCGATCTGGAGGATGGTGGGAAAGTGTCTTTCAGTACTTTTTCATTATTAAAAATAAATAACAAAAAAAAAAGAAAAGGCATGGATTCCAGTTCAATAATTTTAACGGGAATAGGTGGCGAACTGAGCTGCAATTTAAAAACGCCATATACCTAGACCCTAAAAAAAAGAATACGAAATGGCACTCGTCTCCTTGGATACATACTACAGTATTTTCAACGTACACGCTGACAATAACTATTATTTGTACACGATGGTGGAGCGAATTGGATCGAGGTGCGAGTCGTTCCCGGCACTTACGAAATTTCGGACTTGAATAATTTTTTACAGTCTACTTTGGAAGGAATTCACGGAAAAAATGCCATCGTTTTAGAACTGAACCATAATACTTTAGAAACAAATTTGGTTATAAATAATCTGCTCTATGGCGTTTCGTTTCTGGGAGATAATAATTTAGGAACTGTTCTAGGATTCCTTCAGGGAACTTATACTAAAACTCAGCAAGGTCAAAAATCCGTGAATATAATGGGGTTGAATACAATTTTCCTCCATACCAACATAATCGGGTCTTCCTACGTGAATGATGACACTCAACCTTGCATATACGCTTTTTATACGGGAGTGCAACCTGGTTATAAGATCATAATTTCCTCTCAAAATTTTATTTACCTTCCCGTAACTACCGACAAGATTCGTAATATTCGTATTTGGTTAACTTCTCAAGATAATGAAATGATATATTTAAACGGAGAAACCCTTACCGTCAGACTTCATCTGAGGTCTAAAAAATAATTTTGTACATATTAAAAAAAGAATGTTAGTATTCAAAAGAAAAAAAAATAATAATTGAAAAAGAATTCGTTGTAAATAATAATCAAATAAGGGCAAAAAACACAGCATTCATAAAATTTATAACGAGAGCGAGAAGATGAGTTTAACAGAACATTACCTCGATATAAACGAATTTTTACAACAAGATTCTTCCGTGGAGAGCTACGCATTTCACGAATATAATCCGATAGTAGGAACAAATCTAAACAACGTCAATTCGGAAATTAGAATCGTAATCGAAAATTAGGATTTCTTCCTACACGTCGCGAATAGTTATCATCTGATTAAAGGCTGGTTACTGAACGCCGATGGTTCTAGTTTTGCCGATGCGGACGTAGTGTCTCTCATCAATAATGGTTCCATGTACCTGTTTTCCAGCATTAAATATCACTTGGGGGATAAGCTAGTGGACAAATTAAATTACCCCGGTTATGGGACTCTCATGAAAGGTCTCCTTACGTACGGTTCGACCAATCAAGTGTCGTTGCTGGGGAACTGCTGGGCGTAAGATGCGGTTGAATCTTCCGCGGCCAGTTTGAATGATAACATCGGATTCAAATTACGGCATTCCATCATCATGAAGAAAACGACTCCTAAAGGAAGCTTCTCATTCGCCATTCCCTTAAAACACAGCATGGGATTTTTCGAAAATTGTGACAAGGTGCTGTATGGTGCCAAGCATGACCTAACGTTGTCTAGGGCGAGCAATGACGACGCTGTATTCAGGGCAGCTGCAGCAGCCGTTAAGAAAGTCGAATCGAGTAGCGTTTCGTTGCACGTACCGCACGTAACCACATCCGACGAGTAAAAACTTAGACTTTTTAGCTACATAGAAGGTGGGATGAACGTGGACTTGGGTTTTAGGCACTGGCATTACGATATTTGCGAACTTCCCCAGAGCACTAGTTTCACATGGCGCTTGCTTACTACTTCTGCCATCTAAAAAGTGAGGTGGGTCATTCCTGCTCTGCAGACTTATTGAAAAGATGTGCAAACGAAAAATCCAGCCGTATTCGATCACTGCAGTCTTCAAGATGCTCACGTACTTTAAAGTCCGAATGTTACCCGTTCTTGGAATTGAACGTAAATTACGGTACTGGAGAATACTCGATCCTGTATAGAATGGCTCAAGAGTTTAGATGTGTTTTGTACGATGTCGGGGACTTGTGTATCGATTTGGTGCAGTTTAAAAAGACGTATCATCTAGTAGTTTTGGACTGTTTCAAGCAATCTGAGAGACTTCAGTCCGGCATAGTCGACGTGCAAGTAAAGTTGAAATTTAACGCCGCGGTTCCAGCTAACACAACGTGTCACGCGCTGTTGATCGGTGATAGAAAAATGAGTTTGAAATTGGATAAAGGCAAAGTCCAAGTGATTTATTAAAAAAAGGGAGATGGCGAAACAAAAACTGAAAACAAGTAAAATCTGAAAAAAATGGAGCTGTGTGAAAAGAAAAAAGATCGCGAAACGAGGTGGGTTTTTACCATTGTTGCCATTGTTGGGACCCATCTTAGTCGGTGTAGGTGATCTACCCGGAGGTGCCACCGGTTTCGCCACTGCAGTTAAAATGAGCCAGAACGATTCTAAGGTAAAGGAAGAAATGGTGAGACATAACAAGAAGATGGAGGGTTCGGGATTGAAATGTGAAAAGAAAAAAAAAGCGAATCGTGGCGGACGGCTGTTTCTAAGGCCAGTGAAGGTCTGATCAATTTTACTAAACCGTTAACGAATCTTGATTTAAACAGATTAGTCAACGTTTTGAAAATACAGAGGTACTTTTAGCAAGGATCGTCTTTCGTTAAAACCTCATGGCGAATGCGGCATTGTTAATATCGAAAATTTTCACGATGGAAACGGAAGTCATTGGGTGGCTTACTCAACAGTTACTGACATACCCTGTTATTTCGAAAGTTTCGGCAACCTTGAAGCTCCGACATCCATTTCTGAGTATTTGGGTCCCGTTAAATACAACTACGACAGGGTGCACAATTTTAATCAAACATTGTGCAGCCATTTCTGTTTATTTTTTCTAAGTTTCTTATGCAAGGGATATGATTACGAAAATGTTTTAAGACGGTTAGCTCTTTAACTCGGTTATCCCCATTGTTCTTCGTATGGATTGGCATATGGTTTCTTCTTGGTTAGGTTTATATCTATCTGGTAATCTTTATCCTCCGTGCTTGCCGTATCAGCCATTACACAAAATTACGTGACCTTCGCTCACGATGATCGGTATTTCCGTTATACTTAAAGTTGGTTGTTGGTGAAGTCACTCAAGATTGAGATAAACTTGAAATCCTTCGTCTTTGGTTACACTTTTCGACAAATCCAAAAACGTAGTTATTAAACACCATATCTTTATATCTGGAGGGTTTAAAATAGGTATTTGGTCACTGCTACTTGTTATACCCATTCCCAGGACATACCAGGACATTACCTTTGGGTAAGGACTAGTTCCGCTAAAAGTAAGTATGCAGTCGATACGTGCATTTATATATCTTTCCATCACAAAACCGACATTTTCAAAATGATTCTTGGCTTCCTCCGCGTCTGGCGGCAGTATTTTTTTCTACTTTTAAAGTAACCATTCGACTATCGACGTAACCCTTAGTAGCCACGTCATATTCGCAGTTGGAGGGAGCGTAAATTTGATTCGTCTATTTTTTGCATCGGGTACCCCATCCTCGTCCTAGTTCAACACCGTTTGAAGTTTGTCTATTTCGTAGGCTTCTCTAATAAACTAGAAGAAATAGTCTCTATTAACAGCTACGAAGGGCTTTCTGGGCTCTCCATGTTACTGATTTGTTTATTTTTTGCATCGAATATGTCGCGAGAGTCCATGATCAAGGCATTGTCAAGTTTGGTTTCTGATTCGTTTATACCGAGAAGCTTCGCGTTAACGTATTCTTTATTTGCAGCATCCTTAGATTGTGTGGGGGATGCAAGGTCCTTGATTCGTTTATTTTTTGCATTATCTTTAGATTGTGCGGGAGATGCCAGATCCTTGATTCGTCTATCTATCGCGTCGAGTTGACCATCGGCACTTTCCTCCAACGTAGTTTTTAGTGACAGAGATAGATCACCGCATCTTCAGGATCAATACCAGCAGCTAGATTAGTTAAGTGATTCATTTGCATGTCCGATACAGTTTTTGAATCGATGTAATCCTTAGTCGCTGCATCCTTATATTGCGAGGGAGTTTCGAGATCTTTAATACGCTTCTTTTCAGCGTTAAAATGTCCATCCGCATCTTTCTTCAATCCTACGTCGGCTTTAAATTTTTTTACGTCGTGTTCTAATTTGGTAAATTGGGAATAAATTACGACATCTTCGGGTTCTGTAGCAGCTCCGACTTTAGTTAAGTCGCTTATTCTGCATGTCATAATCATGGTTCAGGTCTAATATAAATCTTATACCCGTAGCTCCTTTTACATCTTTTTTGCGTTTGTTTCAAAGATTGTCCAAATTTATTAACCGGCATTTTGACGATTCTTTTTTTTTATATATATATAAAAACAAAAGGAAAAAGAAATTAAAAAAATGTCTCATTCTACTTGGTACAGAAATCTTTCGAGTCTGTTGCAATCAAATTCTCTAGAAGTTAAAACGGAAAATGCGACGAATTTAAAAAATGGGGTAAAGTACGTCTTATCTCCTTCCGTAGAATTCGAGGATTTAAAAGGAATAGGTTCTCCCATTTTGAACAAAGATTCCAGGTCTCCGTCGACCCCCGAATCTCAATCCGCGATGAAAAATTTTAAATGGTACATCTGCGAAAAATTAGAAATTGAAACCGACGAGCAGAAACCCATTTCTTTGACGATGTTCAGTTACCCAAATTACTTGCACCCAGCTTCCACCTGATACCCATTTTGTCAAAAGGCAGACGATGAGTCGGAAAAGCCGCTATGTCTCAGAACGTGGGTGTACAACAGCCCCACAAAACTAAAAGAAAACTTAACAAAAACGTTATAGAAAAACCATGGGTTAACTTAGCTCCGGGCGGAAGTATGTCCTTTTTGGAAGTTAATGGTAAAATTAACACCGTGTACATCAGCAACGACGCTCCCAGAACCGTAAAACTTTGGTGTAACATAGATTACGGAGTGGTCAAATCTAATACATCCAACAAAAAGTTTTCGGATAAAGATTTTATGAGTTTGATTTCTGAATAAGAAAAAACAATGGATATTCAAAATTACGATTTCTTCGTGCCGATCAAGAAACCCCAAAATCACCCATTTATACCTTCAAACATCAGATGCCTGATTATAGGACCAGCAAACTGCGGAAAGACGAACTTACTGTTTAATTTTATCTGTACGAGGGAATTGGTTGGATTACGACAGATTACACGTGTACAGCAAAACTCTGTGTCAAGCAAAATCCCGAGCTTTACAGTCTATATTTTCCGAAATTGAGTGAACCACGGGAGATTGCGAGTTTTAACGACTCTCAAAACTATTTAATTCCTTCCGAGGAGTTGAACACCAAGTTTCGTAATCTCGTGGTTTTTGACGCTGTTCAACAAACAAACAAAAAACATAGAACGTTACTTTGCAAAAGGCCGTCATTCTAACACCGACGTTTTTTATTGCAGTCAGTCTTACACAAGAATTCCTAAACAAGGCGTTAGGGATAACGCCAATTTATTAATCGTATTTCCCGTGGATGATTTAAACCCGAAACAATTATACGAAAATCACGTCAGTCCGGACATGGAATTTCCGGAGTTTAAAACGTTGTGTCGAACGTGTTGGGACGATCCATACGGGTTTTTTATCGATCGACAAAACGTTGAACGAGGGACGTTATAAACGTACGTTTTCATTCGATGATAAAAACAAAAGCAAGAAAAAAGATAATATGGAAATGAAATGTCAAATAGTAAATCTCAAAAACGTTTATGGGAAAAATTTTTGAATCAACGTTTGCACGAACGAGATCAAGAAGAATCTTTACAAGAATTTTTTAAACCCGTCGTTAGTACTTTGAAACCTACCATTGTTAATCCACTGCCCGTAGCGAGTCCTGCAAAAGCGATTGCCGGTTTTCCAATAAGAAAACAACTAAAACGTATACGAATTGTTACTCCCCTAAAAAAAATCTTATAAATCCGAGGATGAAGATGATGAAGAGTGGGAAATCACGGTGAACGAGATGGAGAAGTTTGAATCGCTGAAACCTTCCGTCGAGCATTCAACTCTGATAGCGCGAGATCCCAGTCTTTCCGAATACTCGACTCCTGCTCCAACTACGCGAACCGAATATGCATCTATCAGTACGGGTTTGAAAGTCACCTCCACACTTTTGGCAATACAAAACAGACGCGTATCAATGCCGCCAGAACTTCCAAACTTCCCAATAGAAATTTTATCGTAATTGGAACAACGATGGGTCATCACCGCTAGAGAAAAAAAGAACGGTTATCAGAATTTAGGTCTACGATAAAAAAAATTTGCATAATAAAAAAAGAGGCCAAGATGATGTATTGCGTGAAATGTAAATGATCCACACCTAACCGGCCTGAACCTCCATCTATTATTACATCGAAAAATAACAGAAGCATGGAAGTCTACTTTTGCGAAGTGTGCAGAACGAAACGAGCTTGCTTCATCAAGTCTTGGAAAGGAATCGTAAATAAAATTGTAGACCATTTACCGGTAGAAGTACATTTACCCGGATATCAATACCGCGGACCAGGAACAAAACTAATTCACAGATTAGCTAGAGGGGATCCTGGAATAAATAAACTGGATGAGGCGTGTAAAGAACAATTTTAAAAATTTGACTGAGTTATGGATTTGGATGCGCATATAAGACAAAAATAAGACGAACATAACGTAAAATAAGCGCGCTTTAAAGCTTAAGCTTAAGCTCAAGCTTAAGCTTTAAAGCGCGCTTGCAAGTCAAGAGGTTAAATCAAAATCCGGTGTAGTCATTACGGAAGCCTTTAAAATGATACTCGAAGGAACGACACCCCCCCCCCCAAAAAAAAAGTTTACAAGTTGATTTAGGTAGTGAATTCTACAATAAAAACTTTAAAGCGCTCCTTAAACATCACAAGATCAATCTGTACTCTAAGCACTCTGAGAAGAAAGCGAGCATGGTAGAACGTTTTGACAGATTGCTGAAAACTCGCATGTGGAAACAATTCACCAAGCAGGGGAACTACAAATGGATACAAATTATTGATGACTTAGTTTCACAGTACAATGACACGGTTCACTCCGCAACTAAACGAAAACGAGGGAAGTAACCAGACGTCACGAATCGTTACTGAAAATTAAACCGAAACAATGGTTGAAAAAAACCTAAATTTGTCGTAGGAAATAAAGTCAGAATTTCTAAAGTTATGAAAATTTTTGTTAAAGGGTATTTACAAAATTTTACTAACGAAGTTTTCATGATCCGTAAAGTATAAAAAACCTGAACATGTTACTTATCTAGTAAAAGACGAATTGAACGAACCGGTGCTCGGAAGTTTCTACGAACAAGAAATTCAAAAAACTCTCGTCCCCGATTTATTTTTAGTGGAGAAAGTATTAAGATGAAAGAACGGTACAAATGGGAAAATGATCTACTTAGTTAAATGGAAGGGATATGATTCAAAATCTAATAGCTGGACTGATAACATTAACAGTTTATCTTTTTAAATACTTTCTACTTGATTTTTAAGTACAACAGATCACATTAGCAGTTCGTCTGAATATTAATTTTCTTCTTTTAGTGGCGTCCATTGTCTCCAACCTAGCTTTTCTCTGTTCGACAGTTTCCGTAGCACGTTTCTCCAACCTAGCTTATCTCTGTGTGACGGTTTCTATTGCACGTTGCTTACAAGCAGCCGTGGCAATTTTCCTCTTATTAGACACTATTTTTTCTTCTTCGCTTCGTTTTGGTATTTCAGTGGCTGATGCTTCTTCCTCCTCATCTTTCTCCAGCGAAGCTTGCTCATAAGCTTCTTCATTCGCCATCGTATCGATTATACCGTCTATAAAATCATGTGCTATACGCGTTCTGTAGTGATCCTGTGCTAACGTATTTATTCCATCATCCAACACGAATCTCTTATCGTCGTAAGGAGATACGGAAGATTTTGAAATTTCAACTGTAGCGAGCTGATGATCCTTACTTTGAATGCTCATCCACATGGCTTTCGACGATGTTTTAGAAAATAGCTTTTTTTTTTGTAATCTTCGTGACTGAAACTTTTTTGGATAAACGCTTTTCTAATCCCTTTAGCCTTTCTAATACTCTCGTCCCCTACTAAAACTGAGTACATTTTTACTTTCAAGCCTACAAATTCTTTCACCGGGATGCCAGCCGTCTCATCTTTCATTTTCTCCAGGACTTGTTTGTTTTTAATACTATACAAAGGATGCGATGGGTCATAATTGCTGGCATCGAATCTATCTGACTCAATTTCCATGTCCCGGTAAAAATCTTCAGTCTCTACCTCATAGAACAGACTGTCAGTATCTGTGAAAAGTAAACGCGCTCGGTCTCCATATTTTGGACGCATGAACTCGTAGTGAAATTCATACATTGTGAGTTTGGAAAGTTCGAGGATGCAAAAACTGGAGTAGTCGGTAAGTCGCACTTGATGTTACAAAGTCTCAAGTTTACTTGTATGAGATTTTCGTTGAGGATCTTGAATGAATCCGCATATGGCAGAGTGCTGTACTTGACAGATTTTTTGGATTATCGGACAACTTCACGGATAAACGCCCCGATTTGTTTTCCATTGTTTTTCCAAACACCGAATTATTTTTCAGTTTGAAAAAGTCTTTTTTGACCGCCGTCATTGGAGTTGATGCTTCTCGGTGTTAAATTCTATGTAAGATTTTAGCCATTGCTTCTGACGAAATTTTAGAATTATGTGAATACCTTTCAAAATTAAACCGTGCTTCAAGTAGAATTGTAAATTTCTGTAATGAACTATATAGTTTTTCTTTGGGAGCAGGTTAGTCGTCAATTTGAAAGAAGAAATGAAGGGAGACATGAGTTTTGGCATTGTTTTAAATTCTTACGGTGCTAAAAGATAATCGTTGTGATCGTCGTGTAGCTCAAACTTCTAACCATATTACGAATCTTTTTCGACCGATGCCAAGCAAAATTCGAGAATTTCATTCCTCGTCAACAGCTAAATTGATCGTACATAAGGAATTCCGTCATGGCCAGTCCGTAATAAGTTGTTGACACCTAAATCTACTAGATATAGACTAGGTAGATTCTCATTGTAGGTGTCTGGTAGATATTTGTTATTGGCGATCGAGTGCCTTTTTGACACAAAACGCAAACTGCAAACTGACTTTAGTAGACGAACACAAAGATGGATCAACGCTACTAATTTGTACGGGTCTGAGCATACATTCGAAATCTGAGTAAATTATCCATGGATGAGGATTACGTCTGTCATCGTGTTGGAATTTTAACGTGTTATTACCAGGTGTTAAGAAAGTAAGTACTTGCTCCTTATTCAGTCTCAAAAATTTACCGACCTGCTTCATCATGGATCGTTCTTTAGTAAAGACTGCGAAGCAGTTACGACAGTAAAATTTTCTATGTGTTTCAGCACCTTGAAATCAGAGTAGCCTATCAATATCGAGGATGCTGCAGTAATGACTATTTCCTTTTTTGTCGGCTATTAGTAACATGTCAATTACTTCTCTTTCCATGTTTTTATTCAATCTCACCGGATGTAATCTTAATGAACCCTTGTACGAAATTACGTTAATGGACAAATTGTTGACTTGTTCGAAGGAATCAATTTGTCGTAGAGTCACGGGGAACTTCAACATAGAATGGTCTACAGTATTAAAAAATGATTCGAAATATTTAACCTCGGTTTCGTACCACTTCATTTTAGCGGCTAAAACGGAATATAGAAAGCACTTTTCGTCAGAATTTTCCACATTCACTGTAACTTCGCTTTTCTTGCATAATGCACTCGGCAGGGGTAAGAAAGAACTAGAACGAAAAGGATAGATTTTTGCCAGTTTTAGGGGGATACCCCAAACTTTCAAAAACCATCAACCACTGCCTCTTTCTTCGAAAGTTTCAACTGACTGTTTTATTTTTTTTAAGCATCCTCCAAGATTTCCGACACATCAGATTCGTTGTAAATGGCTGTATAGAGAGACAAGAAATAGGCTCGCTCGGGATGAATCGAGACATTCAATTTTGCGGAAATAAATTCGGTGCGTATTATCATGTACCAACTTGTACCTTACTTCACCTTCAATATCTTGTAACTCGTTTTCGAAGAGTAAACACTCTGGTTGAAGATCGGATTGATGGTTGGGAAGATGGTGGATCAAATCTTGCTGAGTTGCATAGACCTTTCCACAGTATGCACACGTAAACGATGATTTTGAATTCATTTTCTTTTTCTTGAAAGAAAAATCATTCATTCCTGTTATTATTAGTCTTTTATTATATACGAAAGAATTTTCCCAAAAAAAAACCCCGAGGAAAATGAGGAGATAAATTTGAGCTCCTAAAAAAGACGAATTAGAATTTAGCAGACACACATTAAAAAAATGAATATTCCTTACGTAGGCCCAACAAAAAATGGAAAGTTTTTAAATATTTTTTTCTGGAGCCTAAACGGGGATATACTACCACCCAAATGGGGAGTTACTACCACTCGAAAGGGGAGCCAGTAGTAGAGGTTCCCTACTCATATGGTGCATGTAGCCCTGCCCAACTGCACCAGGGTTGGGAGGCCGCGTGTTTGAGTCCAGAACTGCATCTAGACTGAATTTTCCTCGTCTGATCTCGCCTTATATGTATAGGGCTCCCCTCAAAAAAAATTTTATTTAGGAACTGCGCAAACTTTTTTTATTTTTGAAACCACACCAATTTTTTTATTTTTTGGAACTGCACTAACTTTTTTATTTTTGGAACCGTGCCAATTGGTGTGATGCATCATGGGAAATATTTTCCCTATATAAGGAAAGATCTAACGAAGAAAATTCAGTCCAGATGCAGTTCTGGACTTGAACACACAGCTTCCCAGCCTTGGCGCAGTTGGACAGGGCTATATGCGCCATATTAGAAGTTGCACATATGATATGGTACATGTAGCCCTGCCCAAGGCACCAAGGCTGGGAGGCCGTGTGTTCGAGTCCAGAACTACACCTGGACTGAATTTTCTCGAATTTTGTTTTGACACTTAACTCACTGGACTGACCATAATGGTTATGGGTGTAAACTTACAAAAGTGTACTTTAAAAATGAACTATAACTCTCAATACATCAGAGTTTGGTTCAAACACTCTCCACTAATAATAACAATTGATTGTTTATATATTGATTGTTTTTCAATATCACATTAACTCACCGCGTGTCCAGAAATCGGCAAAGTGGGAGAGCAAAAGTATTAGACTGAAGAAGAGCTAATTTAGGTTGGGGGTTGGGTGGGGCTTACAAGCTAGGCAGCCTTCTACATAAGTTGCCCTGCGAGGTGTAGCGATTATCTTGCTAGCTAATAAGGCAAGGCTACGTTATCCTCGGCCCTTACACTACTTACATCTAGGGTGGACTTAGGTTCGTGAGGGTAAGAGATTTACATGGATTCTGAAAACAAGAGATTAGTAGCAAACAAGATAAACTTCACATCAAGAGAGAAGGCTTAAAGTAATCCTAACCCAAAAGACAGAAAAAGGGGTTAAGTGAGGCTCAACCCTCCTGTTAAGTCACCCCCCTGAAAGGAAGATGGCAGGACATTTGATAAGATGCTGCTGGATCGCTGCCAGCCGACGAAGTGATTTTATTTTAGCAGAAATTTAGCAGTACAATTCTAACAATACACAACTTTCACATCCACGTGAATCACGAGCAACTTCTAATCCAGCGACCTCTTACACAGCTAATCTTATTACCAAACTACATGACAAAATCCCACTGACAAACCTAAAACCCCAATAACAAGTTCACCTGAGATAAATTGCAGACGTATTAATAAAGGTCCATGCTACGTTACTTAGCAACAGTTTAAGTCGCCGCCTTAAGCTTGCTGCAGAACTTCGAATTAAGGTAAGGAATTATTTCTCATTTTCAGCAATTACAAAGGCAAACTTATTATTAAGCAGTAGGATATTACTATAATTATCATTAACATCTAAATTAAACGTCGCAACCAAAACTTAAATGACGCGGTTTTTCCCATGCCTCACGCAAGATTTGCGACACCGCGTCACTAAGACTAATATCCTTAATATCACACAAAACACAAACTTAGTACAAATCCAAGGAGTGATGTCATAACAGGAAGTGACATCATAACAGAAAGTGATGTCGTAACAGGAAGTGATGTCATAACAGGAAGTGACGTCATAACAGGAAGTGACGTCATACATGAAGTGATGTCGTAACAGGAAGTGACGTCATTTAGGCAGTGGTGTCACAACATGGAGTAGTAGGAAAATGCGATTTGGCAGACTCAGAGGACAGACAGACAAGATGGTTGCCCCCCCCTTGTAAACCGGAAGTGCCACCGTTTTGAATTACATCACATCTTGTCGGAAGCGGGACCGGAATTGCCTCCATCTTGGCCTGGAACCGGAAATGCCACCATTTTTCTAAGATTTCAGGTTTCAGTTTCAATTTCAGAAATTATTTAAAATGCCCATAACTCTGTTACCATTGGTTCTAGAGCAAAACGGAGCGAAATTTGGCCCCCATGCATGACACCCTGCCCGCACTTGGCCTAACCTATCAGTTGGCCCGGGCAAAAATTATTTTGGCCCCCGAAAATAATAAATTGGTAGAGTTCCAAAATCCAAAATATGCCCGCAAATCGCGAACCGTCGGTCCTACAGCAAAACCGTTCGGGATTTGGCTTCCCTGGACCGTGCCTTACATGTAGCCCACCCCGGAAATTGTGTACCTCGAATTTCATTAAGTTGGCCACCCTGAAAACTCGAGAACTGTCGGTCCTAGAGCTAAACCGTTCAGGATTTGGCTTCCCTGGAACGTGTCCTACACGTAGCCCACCCCGGAAATCGGATACCTCGAAGTTCAGCAAGTTGGCCAACCCTGATAACTCGAGAACTCTCGGTCTTAGAGTGAAACGGTTCGGGATGTAGGTTCCCCAGGCTGTACCCTACGCGTGATCCTCTCCACAAAAAAGAAAAAAAGACACTTTCCCACCATCATCCACATCAACAAAAACGAAAAAAGGTAGCAAAAGGCACTCTCCTACATATTGATGAAAACCGGAAGTGACGACCCAACTTTCATCACATGACCGTAAGTGATGTCATTACCCTCATTTTTTTCATGTGATCGGAAGTATCGTCAGAGAAGATAGCAAAAGCACCTTCATAAGACCGGAAGCGCATCATTACCACCACTTTGATCACGTGACCGAAAGTAACATCATAGGAGGAAGCAAAAAGTACTTTCCCACCGTCCTCCAGATCGACGAAAGCTGGAAAACAGATGGTAAAAAACACGTTTCCACAGTCCTCCAGATTGACGAAAAATGGAAGTGACACCCCAGTTTTCAACAGATGATCGATAGTGCATCATTACTCCCACTTTTATCACGTGACCGGAAGTGACATCATAGGAGGAAGCAAAAAGTACTTTCCCACCCTTCTTGAGATCGACGGAAGCCGGAAAACAGATAGTAAAAAGCACTTTTCCACCGTCCTCCAGATTGACGAAAAATGGAAGTAAACCCCACTTTTCAATAGATGATCGGAAGTGCATCATTACCCCCACTTTTATCACGTAACCGGAAGTGGGGGTATATATGTGTAACCGAATATCGCGTTAATACCCTACTCCTGAGCGAACGATCATTTTGACTGATTTAAATTGTTTTAACCATTGTAATTAGTGAACAATGGCACTTAGCAAAATCCAGATTCTTTCTTCGTGCACGTTTTATGTGTTTGCTAAAAAGTTGATTGTTGAAGGGCATGATGAAGAAATGAAGAAATGAGGGCATGATGAAGAGATCCCCGAAGTTAAGCAGCATTGGGCTGGATTGATACTTGGGTGGGTGACCTCCTGGGAATCTGGCTGTTGCAGACATAGGGCCTTAGGGCTTCGGGCAGATGACCAGGAGTGGTTAACGCTCGGTAAACCCTTTTTTGAAGAAATGATGACCAGGAGTTGGTTATCGATCAACGCTCGTTAAACCCTTCGAAACCCTTTGAAAGAAACCGTATTTCAGCTAACGCATATAGATTTAAACTAAATTGAACTACGTTGGCAGCTGGAAACGATAGAATGGCGTATTTATTTCGAAAATGCAGTCTTTCAGAGCTGAGTTGAATTGTTTCAAAGTGGTCAGCAACAATCGACTGCATGCATAACCTTTTGCTGCGCAACGACATACACGTAAACTAGATCACAACTGTGATCTATGGAGCTTGATTTTGTACAACAACAACAACAACAACAACCACAAAAAAAACGTGGTTATTATCAGTTGGTCGGTTGGTCGTGTTGTTATTGTCGGTTAGGTTAGGAACCGGCTTCGGCATTTCACTTGAGGTAATGAACTGGTTGGGATTTGGCGTTTCACTTGCCGGACTTTCGCCCAGTTTCATGCTTTCTGGCACAGCGCGATGCTGGACCTACACCACGGCCAAACGGTTGGTTTTCCCCCCAAAATAGAAGAGGAAAACATTACTCAGCAGGTAATTCTTAGTCCATTAAAAAAAATCGGACAAGAGCATGTTTTCTTCCCATGTTCCCTTTACGCACATGGCCCAAAATTAGAAAAAAGACAAAAAACCTACCTTTAATTTTCATGGAAGGCACTACAAATTGGTCCCAAATTGCGGAAACTCGTTAAATCATCATTAACATAACCTAACCAATTAACTGCCCCAGTATGAAATGCCAAACCCCAACCAGTTAACTACCTCAGTATGAAATGCAAAACCCCAAACTTACCTACCCTAACTGACAATAACAACAAAACCACACAAAACCACACGAAACTGGCAATAACAACCCGCCTATCGGAACCACCCAATAGAGAGCTTTGTCTTTCGTCTATGAAAATAATAATATTGAGATTTTTTGCATATGCAGTTCATGTATTTCTATATGAAATTCTTGCACGAAACTGACAATAACAACCCGCCTATTGGAACTGTTAACGAAAAAAATAAATAAGGTGCCCTTCCGGCCCCGCCCGACAAGGATTTTAATCTTTCTTACCTTTTTTTGTTGTTAAGGTTCCTCAGATCGTGAAAAAATCTTTAAAAAATTAAAACTGAAATTTTGAATTAAAATGCAAAACTACCTAGTGGCGTGGCGCGCCGAAAAATTAACGGCGGCGGGCAGTGGCAGCGTGCCGAAATCATGAGTAACAGCGTGCGGAATATTGGAAAAATGATCGGCGGGGATAAATGTTGATCCTAACATAAATTCCATATTGCCAATTCTAGCATAATACACTCGAATACAATTTTTCGTTTAGAGTAGTCCCACTTACGTTTCATAATAAGTATTCACTAGTTTGTTAGTCCAGGTGGTCCAGAGTTGCGTCCATTCCTGGTCCAGAGTCAGATCGACAGCGACAGCCACGTTGAGATTAGAGATAACAAATACATGACGCAACAAAGAACACAACCGACGTCAGAGGCGGCGCATGCACAGTCCAGTTTATTTAGGAAAAGCGGTCTTGAAAAGCCACGTACATCAAAGGCCGTATCGTATCAGACCAGAAAAGCCAACTAAAATCAACAATTGACATAGAAGCAAGCACAAGTTTGCTAGGTGCTGCATCTTCACATCAATCGGCGAAATTTCAAATTAACCGACGAAGGTTCCAAATTCTGCCAAGCGATGACGCCACTTGGCAAACTTGTCACGTTGGTATTTGTTTCGGCTTCTAGCGGAGCATTGTGGAAGGTAAAGATGATACGACCTTTACTGTAGGTGGCCATGTCTTGGGTGATGCGGAGTCATACCACGCCGGCTTCGCTTGCTAGCGTATAGGAGCTTGATTAGGTAAATCAAACTCCATAACAGATACACGGAATACAAACAAAAACGTCTAGTGTGCCGTAACAAAAGGGGTTATATGATTGAAGTTACACTTTACTTGTTAAAAGGTACACGGATAAAAACTGATGATTTTTTATCTCGACACACGCTAGTGTGTCACCGCCAAGTAACAGTAGATCGTCCGATTGTAGACATCCGATTGTTAAAAAATGATTGTTGATGAAAAAAGGCGTCCGCACTAGCAGACCGTGTCTTTTAACTGAAACCAACTTATACCTGATTTCAGCATACTGGTGTAAATTTCCCATGCTATAGAAATCTTTGCAAATCGTTTGAATCAGGTGTCTTGTATCCAGTAACGAAAAAATATCAATACGAAAATGTGGGAACGTGTCCTTCATGGAGAAAAAGTGTCATCAATAACGTTAAATTGTGTTACGGGTGACTAGCAACTAGTAACTAGTCCGCAGGCTCCCATGTTAATTCTCAAAGGGTATAATGACACGTATACAGCTAATTAGGGAAAGTTGCCAGATCAAAATTTCGGCAGACAGGTAAAGCGTCATAGCGGAAGTGCCCGTTTCCAAAATGGTGGTTGCAGCTAGAAGCACGTGGCCCTGAAGTGGCTCGTAAGTGCAAAATTATTGTTGTAACCATTGTTTGTATTTTCATCCAACAGTCGATTATTACATGCTTAAGTGCGCTTCGGTACCTGATTGTTAGAATTCATTGTTGTTGCAAATAGGTGGTTCAGTGTCACGCGGCTGAGCTGTTTGACCTACACGAACAAACAGTACAGGCCCGCCTACATTGGCTTCCAGTGGGCATCACCCCGCAAGAGGTGGCAGTTGGCTTCGGGAAAATTGCGACACTGGAAAAACATTCCTTCGAGAAGCTCTACGCAAGAGGGCGGACACTTTGGCTACGGCCTCAATAAAGCAAACTGGAACTGGTTCAGTGTAGGTTTTGTCCATGAGTTGCCTTGGTGTAGTGTAGTGTAGCGCGTTTTGTAGATTTAGGGCGCATGACATTAGACTAGGGCCTCATTAAACTGCAGAATGGTTCACTAAGAGATGGAGTATGTTTTATTGCAAAGGTTTGGTCGTTTTTTCGTTACGGTACACGAATCCAAACTAAATTATCTTCCCCACGACGATAAAAGGGACAATTATGTGTTCGTGAACACCATGGTAACTGAATGATTGAATGATTAACGTTAACCGAGGTATGGGCCAAGTCAGACGGGATGCGCTGATTGAGTGAACGAAGCGAACGAAAATCAGCGCCAAACCGTGTTAATTTCGCTGACGAAATGGATAATTGGACAATGGCAAAGGCGAAAATAGTGAATGAGAAAATTTATAGACATAAAATTTCTCCAGACAAAAAAAGGTACCGATGACGAGTACACCGTCCGATCTTTTCTTCATTCACAGGCCTCTGAAAGATGTGATATCCGCCCAAAATCCAAACTGGTATAAGAGAAGCAACCAATTTAAAAAAAAAACGGGCGGCCTTTCATAGTAGTGATATCATTCAACCAGGGAAAGGCCGCCAAGGTTAATCCTGTTATCCAAGTTAATCGCACCGAATAATACTTTGGGCGTTAAACGAAAACTTGAAGATGACTGTACACGAACTCTTACTGAATTATCTGCCCTACTACGATAAAAGGGTATGCTTGTTATTAATTTATTTGGAAAAATTAGTGAAACGGACATTTGATTTTATATAAAATTACTGTTTTCATTTTAATTCTCATAGGGTAGAAAAACACGTCTACAGCTCATTTGGGAAAGTTGGCAGATCTAAATTTCGGCAGATAGGTGAAGTGATATATGTGTACCTTTTTCTAAAATGGGAGTTGCAGCTAGCAGCACATGGCCCTCAAGTGGCTCCTATGCGCCAAATTATTGTTGTAATTATTGTCGAAACAGTTGGCTGTAACATTTAAAATTGGCAATGCCACATTTCTAAAACAAACGAATATATTTACAATTATTTGAGCGAGATTTAAAAACCAATAGACGATGGAGGCCGACAAAGACGAAACTGTTTCTTCTTCCAAAAGCGGTATGATGACGTCATCACTCGTCACCAATCTTCATGCGCTAACCTGATTTATTTAAGTGGACAATTCCAGCTTCATGCCGTGATCTAGACACACGATAGTGCGTCGCGCCAAGTTAGGCAAGAATTATCACAACAAACATCACATCAATTCAATTGTCGAGGTTGTAAACCATTGTGGCGCGGTACCACAGTGTCTTATATCCACCCAAAACCAAAACTGGTAAGAGAAGCCACCAAGTTTACAAAAAGGATCGGCCTTTCAAAGTAGTGATATCATTCAACCAGGGAAAGGCCGCTAAGGTTAATCCTATTAGCCAAGTTAATCGCACCTACTAATAGTTCGAA
>JAHWFP010002494.1:0-11161 GCA_023313725.1 Lithobius niger | reverse complement strand
CAGAGCCAGGTGGCCGTTTCGTCACTTTTTGAGGTCGTGACAGCTCGCAGACCCAGTAGGCTTCGGAAAGAGTGAGGCAGGAAGGTAGGTTATCAAAGTTAAATATTTCAGGATAGGTAAAAACTAATTTTACCTGTTAAAATTCCATTTTCACTTTCTGTCCGAAAATACTTCCCTTTTTCTAGCTGACTTTATCCAAAAGGTGGTGGGTTGGCCAAACCCTTGCTGGGGCTGGTGAGGAAACTTCATCTACTCTCCCAAACTCTACTTTTCTTGTGTCATTGTCTTGCTTGCTATTTCGTTGTCACGGAAGGGTTCCTGCGATGACAAGGGGCCCTTGGGATGTAAACCTGAAAACTTCGCCGAGTTCTTTGCAAAATTGGCTTACAAAGATTGTCCGGTGCCTCCAGTTGCAAGCTGTTTTGATCTCGTTGACTGACACTCCCACGGCGAAAGCCCACGAGGCAGACAGTGCGCAAATTTCATGTACTCATAATCCTGAGGAATGTCGGGGTAGTCCACGGAGGATTCGTAGGATCGTCGAATCACAGCAATAATCCATTAGGAACCTTGGACGGGACGAGTTTTGTATTCAAGGTAGCTCCACGGGAGGCGGGGTTGATAGACAGAAAAAGCGGCACATACGATATTCACGGTCGCCTTCCACGGTCCTAGATGCCTCCAAATAGTACTATAATGCCCTGATGGGATATTTAAGTCTTTCGATGGTTTTTGGCAACTGCTCCGTTTCCTGGTCTTTGTGTGGAACGAGGGATTCTGGAGGGGTGATACGTCCATGCTTCCTTTTCCGAATCTGAGGCACCTATTGTGTCGTGAGAACACTGTGATTTTGGTTTGCCTAGCCACGGTGGCCATTACCAGAAGGTAGGCAGCTTTCTACGAGATGTGGGTAAGTGCGGCTTCTCTGAGAGGTTCATAGGATGAGCACGTCAGGCTTGCTATGGTTGGGGGCAGAATTTACCATGTTTAGTAAACGAAAGCTAACAGCACTACTACTTCTAAAATCTGCATATTTGACAACTTTGTTGTTCTCGTTGTGTGTCTTTAAAGTCTTTTCTTGATTTATTATCCTCACGTGATCCCCCTAGCGAGAGAGTACATAATGATAAAATCCTACGATCCTTTCAAATAGGTGATCGGTTCCGAAAATTTCTAGATCTAACGGGTGAACAACTGTGGGAGTGAGACTGCTGAGTCCTGCCGGGCGAAGCCTGCTTCCTAATTGGCAACCGACGACTGTCTTGTGGTGAACGGCGAGCGGCAACCATCGTGCAACGACCGACAAAAAACATGAGGTTGATGACTACTGTCAAAGGGCGACCGACAACCCCATTTGTTGGCTTTCTCATAATCAAACGAACTGTCGACCATCGTCTGGTGACCAAATTCTTGCGACCAATGATCTCCGACTGCCTGCTGCGAAGGGTGGTAGCAATCCTCCTGTGATGAGTCACCCAATTGAGCGATCTCCCATCCGTGGTGATGCCTGTTTCTAAAGGGTCTAATCCTTGAAACGCTACTTGAACTGATCACTTCTAAATTTCCAGTGCGAAGGTCCGTGGGTCACTGGGGCTGAGTGACCAGCGACCGATCCCTTGTGTAGTTGTAAAGTATCAAGGAAATTGCGGCTGAGAAGGAAATTACTAGGAGTGCGGGGCAACAGGCGTGGGACCGTAATTTTCTGGTGGACCGCCGATCCTGGCCAACTCACCATCTAGGACTTATTGGGGGGGGGGTGACCCGCTGACCTCTGCCTCTTGAATTTCCATTCCATCCTGTGTTACAACTAACACGATTTTTTCCCAGGTCGACCATCGGAATCACGTTGAGAAAATCCCTTATAAATACAAAGGGAAAAGTGGAATGCTGCCTCTTGGTTGTTGCAGCCCCACGTAACAGCTGGTGGCTCTGGATGCAGGGAACAAGTTACCTGGGGATGGTGTCCTTGGTTCAGCCAATCCCAAACTAAGCAGCAGCTTATACGGCACAAAACAGGCCGCTACCTGACGTAGCAAGTTTAGTTTCGACACCCGAAAAAGTGATTCCACCTTGGCCTGGAATGACGAAAACTGTGATTGCTGTTCCGATCATTGAGATTGGCGGCGGGAAATCCCTGACACACCCGACACGGACTCGGCGTTGAGGTGCACTCTTCATGTGGCACCAAACCTTCTTGAACAAGCTGGCTGTTGATAGAAGAGAGCTAAGCATTATGTTCTTTTTTTCTCCCTTGATTTGTGTGCTGGAGTGGGAATTACACATCTCACTTAACGTCCATGAAGTTGGACGGTCAACACTGCTGACTAGTTTCGTGTTAATCCCTCGGTATCAATCAGTGCCAACATGCACCGATAGGAATTTCAGCCTGCCCCATTGCACAACACAACAGCTAGAAACGGATACAACACTTCTTGATGAAAATGTCCGAACACACACAAAAAGCGTGAGAACACAGACATGTCCAACGGGCGGCCTGTGAAAACGAAGAAGTGATGAAACGGCTACCTGGCGCTCCGTACTGAAGTCGTGAACGCGATTGTCCGAGGACAGGCGATTGACAGTGAAAAGAACATTCAAACGATAAAAGCTAGAAGGGAAGTATTTTCAGATAAAAGTGAAAATAACCTGCATGCCGATCGATCTCACTAACCTGGTCACAGATGCAGATTTTGTCAAAATCTAAATTTAATGATTATCTGGAATTGGTTAAATGGAGCCCAACTGAGGCGCTGCGCAATGGCAGCCAGAGACAGCCTACCCAGTAGACTACATTTAGCAAGTTATTGCAATTTTACATTTCGTAAAAATCAATTGTTAAAATCTTAGTCGTGTTGGCATCAATACTAGATCAGTTTATCGACAAAACATTGACAATGAAAGATGGGCTTCTCCGCACAATAGTTATTGAGGAAAAATGCCCACTGTCCCCAAAACACACAGCAAGTCAGGAACCCCATGGCTCGGCTTGGTTATAACTGCATCATGAGGGTTGTTACAACGATCATTATTGTCCTGCTCTTATCTTGGTTCAATACTTTTCTTTCGTTTGCAAACAAGTGTCTTAGGAATTGTAACAGATAGGATTTAATGCAGTTTAACAAAGCTCCATTTTATTTAAGCAATAACCTGACGTATAAATTTAAAAAAAATATACAGAAGTCTAGTTTTCAAAATGTTAAAAGTAAAGCTAACGAACTGATCGGTGTAGCCTCGAACTACCCAGCTACTGTACCACAAAGTTATTACCGTACTACCTACCTCAGCGGGTTTGATGTGATTTCCATAAAACACTGGAGAAAAGAAGTCTCCTCCATCAAATTTGACGCTCAAAGGCAGCCATGGGTAGAAATGTGCACCATCAAACAGATCTCGGTAAACTCCATAGTGTTCAGCCACTTCTTTTATTTGCCGTGGACCAACAGTTTTCTGCCAGGTAGAGCATACTTCATCAAGAGGAATTTTAACTGTGTCAAAGAAGAAAGACACATAATTACATTATTACCAAAGGGATAAAAAAGCAATGTTTGACATACTTAAGAAGACCACTTGCTGAATTCAGTCTCTCTTAACCCTGTTTCCGCAGTTGATTATGCTAATTCAACTAATCATCTGTAGGGTACTTAGAACATAAACTACAAAATTTTCATGGCAAACATAAAGCAAATTTCAAAGGCCCAGGGTAATTGTTCGCAAAAATTATCTACTACTTAATCATATAGGATGTTGGGGGGGGGGGTAACTTATTTAACCCTTAAAGTGGCACAACGACTTCTAGTGATTTTAACTCCCATATGTATCTTAGGTCTGTTACGCCGTTCTGTTTGTTACGAGACGAGGACGTTAACCACTAGGCTGTTGTTGCCCGCTTCACGTTTCATCTTATTCGGGGCACCTGGTGGGTACCCCAACTTTACGTATTATCCTCTTGCGTTCTCTAAGTGTAACAGTCCCTGCTCTTCCGTCCGGGAATATCCAATCAACCTACAAAACTCACTTTAGCAGTCATTAAAAGCTGACTGGCCCGATGAAAAAGCTATTCCCCTCTCTGATGTGGTAAGTTTCGCATATGGTTGGTCGCTAATAGCTCCCTCAGTGTCTCTCTCCAATTCCACATCTAGAAAAGGAATCTTTTCATTCACTTCTACCTCATGCGTAAATCCAATGCCATCATGCTAAGTATTTAGCACACCTAAAACTTCCCTGCCGCACTCACGTCTTCCACAAAACGTTTTCACAGCCTAAGGGAGGGAATTGCAGCACAGAGAAATGGTACTAGTCTAGGATTTGCAACACCATCTCAGAAAAGATGAGCGAGCTAGAGTACCCCATCGATGCTTGCATAGTCTGTCGAAACGTGCGGCTGCCAAACTCAACATAGTAGCAACAGATGGAAAACCACTGCACCTTATAACATTCACAAAGGGCCAGCGCAGCGTGTTGACTGGAAAGTGGCAAATATCTTGAAGAAACATGTAAAAAGCCCCAGCAGACTGAAGCATACTGGAGACCTCGTGCGACACCTTGGAGACCTAATTCCGGATCAGGACGAGGCTCTGGTTTCTTTTGACATTATAAAGCTGTTTCCAAGCCGCACATAGATTTATTTTGGAAATGTTGAAGATCTCAGCAGAGAAACTTGACATTACGACAGTACAAATTCGAGAAAGATAAGTCCATCCAGAATGTTTTACTTGCTTCAATCTACGTTGAGTTTGGCGGCCGCACTTCCCAACTGGCTAAGGGAGCGCTGATGGGGTCCACTAGCTTGCACATTACACAGAAAGTGAAGTCATCAGTTCAAAGTTGGTGTACACAATAGCTGTCATCTGGAAATAGTATGCTTATCAGCTGTCGATTGTTTCAGAACTGATAATTTTCCGAAACCTTTATCGTGACAGCTACAATCCACCAGTGTATATTCAGTACCAGCTACAGTATCGCTACCACACTGTGCACTAGAAGTGTTACTTCTTGTCAGCAATAAAAAAAAAACCAAAAAAAAAACCCGTTCACCCCTAAAATATAGTTACGTTTTCTGTGGCGGGATGCTAATTCCAGATTCTTGTCTTCTTTAAGTTTTTGTATAAGCGCTGCTTGACTTTCTTCTGTGATAGTACTGTTAGGTGGAGGTAAGCCAATGTCAATGGGACGCGTCAAATCCGGATCAGTGGGATCATGTTCTGAAAAATTAAAACATAAGAATTAGTTCTCATAGGAAACATCAATTATTTCCTCATTTTTGAAGTAATTTTGCGACCAAGTCGTCAACGGCGTCTCAACTACTCTGGGAAGGTGAGTGCAGCCTAAGGCAGGACCGGTACGAAGACACCATCTTAAGTCATCAGCCCAAGCACACAGCCTAATATCACCCAGGATGATAACGTTCATTGTCCAGTTACTGGATGGAGGTTGGTAGGGCCACATAAAACATTAACGCACTGACAAATTGCATAATGCTAACAGAAGGAACTTTTATTTTAACCAATTTAACTAGCAATTCCTCCAAATCTATCAATTTTAACTAAACCCTTTCCAAGTCATGTTTGCAAAATTTTTCACTAATCCCATCAAGCGAGCTTTAGATTGATTTATGGAAAGAAACAGTTACTGGAATTACTTTGAAACTCTTCAACATCGATCGTACACTGTTTAAAAGTAATTTCGCACACTTTCAAAACGAAGATATCGCTAATATCTTGCTAATTTTCAACAGAAGTACTTCTGTCGTAATCAGGCACATCTAAGAATTTGGCTCTTTTTCAACTACATCGCTTGTTTTTTGAAGTTGGCTGATACTGTGGCGGCTGGTATTTTCAAACACCACCACTTGTTCAAGCTCGTTCTGTTGGATCGTTTTCAACCGTTTGAGCTGGAGCAGGGAATCTACGTCTGTGCCCACAAGGCGCATGATGTTTGGGTTCGACAGTTCCTGGATGTTCGTTAGGGACAGAATGATTCTGGTGGTGTTGAATGTGGTGTGTAATCACAAAGAGAGGGTTTACAGCTTTCCTGAGGAAGAGCGAGAATTTATAGTGGCTAGTTATGATGAGAAAAAAGTCTCAAGGTGAAAGAAATGAAAGAAAAGGGCATGTCACTCACAAGATTCGTGAAGAGACGAGAATGATGTGGTGCATACCAGAGGAGTACATCGGGTTCCATGCAAAGGAGACAGTGCCGTTTACATCGGTGAACAAGGAAGGGAGTACGAACGAGAATTGCCAATACATGAATAACCAGAAATGAAGTAGAGGACAACGGCATTGCACTCCATTGCATGGGCACCGAGTATGAAATTGGATGGGATCGGACGGAAACTATTATAAACTCTTAACATGGCAAGAGACTGACACCTAAGATGCCTAGAGTGGTCCTTTTGTTCCTTTAATGAACAGCAAGGGACCCTAGAACCCAAAGGTCATGCACCTTGTTGGTAGAAACGTAGTGCAAGTGGTTGATAACATTTCAACAGAACGAGCTTGAACAAGTGGTTGTCCTTGAACAAACCAGAAGCCACAGTATGAGCCAAGTTCAAAAAACAAGCAACGTAGTTGAAAAAGAGCCAAATCCTTAGATATGCCTGACGAAGTCAGAAGTACTTCTGTTACAAATTAGCACGATATTAGTGATATCCTTGTTTGGAAAGTGGGTAAAAATGAGTTTTGAACAGTGTAAGATCGATATCGTTTCTAGAAATAAACCCCAACTACCAACATCAAAGCAATGTAACCGTCTCCTCTGTAGCTACCACAAGCACACTCCTGAACGGGATGGCACGATAATCAATAATATCGCGATAAAAATTTTCGTCGATTGTCGTATCGTACTTTTTCTGATTTATCGAATTATCGTGCAAACCTCGATGCTTAAATTGTCGTATCTCGGAAACTTGGGTGTTCTCCAACCAAGTGTGCAATACTGTTGCTAACCACTTTAGCTGATTGGAGAGTTCGTTTGATGCAAACAATATTTAAGCGTCAAGTAGCAGCACAACTGCTAAATTGTTTCTACATGGCGAGGAAGTAATGAACAATGGTAAGTACATTTTCAAGTCTAGTGGCCAAATGGCACGTGTCACACAGTACACATAGTTTGCACTGTATGCTTCAGCCACGGTTTTTTAATTAACAAAATTAAAATGGTTGTTCCAGCCTCAAAACTAGTTTTATCGAGATATTATCGATTATCGCTATAATTAAAAAAGTTTTATCGGGATAAACAAATATTGTATCGTGCCATCCCTACTGAGATATTCTGTGCAGGGCAACAAGATGACAAGTGGAAATCACAGCTGATAAATCTGTGCGACTAGCATTTGTAATACCATGGGTAGCAGTCAATGATGAGCACGAGGCTTAAGCACAGATTGTCACTGTTTTTTTTCAGTATTTGAAAGGTATTAGCAGAGTCGGACTGGGAAGCAAAGGGCGCCTGTGCCATTTAGAGAAATAATGGGAGAGGAGCGCCACGCGTTTTACCAGGAATTCAAGTCTGACGGGTCTGGAGAGTACTCTAAGCTCCCCAAGCATCGTCCAGGGAAGAGCCCAGGAGCCTTTACTTATTTTGATATTCTACTGGCTTTGAAGTGGTCAACACATGTATTACTGTATATTTCAAGGAATGACGCTTTTATGAACTGCTTTCTTGGATGTCATGGGCCTTTCTCTGGGGGGGGGCGCGCGCCACAAGTTTACATGAGTGTTGAAAATTGAATTAAGTGGAAGGAGAAAGAGAGAAGGGAATTTGTGCCTGAAAGGAAGCTCAACAGCAGAAACTATTTCATTTTTCTTTCGGGGAGGGGTAAAAGAATAGGCTGCCCATGGGGGCGCTAAAAGTGCGATAACCAAAGGGCGCCTGTGCCAATGGCAGTATGGCCAGTCCGAGCCAGGTTATTAGTCCTGACTTTGTTGACAGATGTAACCATTCTGAAAAGATAAAACGATACCACACCAATACAGGAAAAATGTCCTCTGCAGGAACTTTCTTTCTCGCACAGCACTGTTATAGCAAAAAGGGCCGTCAAATGTAATTTCATCAAGGCGGCTAGCTTTTCTTTACTTTTTAACATGAAAATATTGGATTCATTCTATTTTTAAATTCCCGCTCATTGTGGTTTTGTGTGTGTTTGTGTTACGACACTTATCCATTTCAAGGAAACGTATGATTTTTTTGTTTGTTAAACTTTTTCACTACTTTATGATGGGCGCAGCGATTATTATTTTTTTAGTGAGCAAATAAATAATGTCTCTGGAAAGAAACGACTTACTACTCAGGGTTCAACTATATTGGTAAGTGAGGCACTGGCAGAATTTTGGGCAGAATCTTGGGTGAAAGTTACCCGCCGTACAAGGGTACATAACTGGAAACTTTCCATTCCACCCGTTCGCCTAAATTGTAGAAAGAATTTCTTTTCTGTGAGGGTGGCTCACATTTGGAATGCCCTGGGTTTTGATACCGTCAATGCTCCTTCTTTGGCCTTGTTTCGTTGTAGACTATTCAAGGAAAATCTACACTCTATTCTTAAACGGCCCGTCTGATTTTCTCGTTCTTTTTAACCTACATCCTGAATCGGTGTTAGTGGCTCTCTGCCCTTTCAATTCCATCCCTGTGTACTTGCAGGGTAAATTGACTTTATTTACATATTATTTACAACCGTGCCTGTTTATTTTTGTTGAATTTATGAGCCCCAAACAGTAATTTGCGATATAATCCAGATGCCTTACAATCGGGCTAGTATGCTGTGTGAAACGTACAGATTCCTGAAATATTTAGCGTTCTTAAAATTCTCTTAAAAGATTTAAGAACGTTGGTGCTGTGGTTGAGCAGAGTCTACAACGTACATTTTTGGTTATGTTGCGGTGAAAAATAAATGGAATTTTTATGTTGTCGTTTTGTTTTGTGGTTTATAACTATTTGTATTATACAACGCTCTTACTTTCCTAATGTAGAATTGCTTAATAAAACCATGTGAGAAATAATTTGCTTTCATTTTCGTTGCTACATGAAATTGTACGAAATTGTACAATTGTATGAAATTGTACGTTCAAAAAATTTGAACGAGCAACGTACGATTTAATGTCTTAAAAAAAAAGATTATTAAACACTAAGGAAAAAAGAAAATTAGTTCTCGCATGGTTTTATGAAGCAATTCTACCTAAATTGTAAATTATATTGCTAAGCGATCATGTTATATTTAATACACTAATTGCATTATGTAATTGCACTAGGCCTATTGTATCTCTCTTACTTCTTCAAATTGCTTGTGAAATAGTATGTTTCGCTCATAACTACACCTAAAAATATTCTTTCTGCTAGCTTTTGGGCTAACATGAATTATGAAGCAGGACGAGTAATTAGACCACATGCTGTTATTGTTTAGTTGATTTACGATTGGACAGGAAACTAGACAATTAACGTTCAGTTTCATACTAAATTTAAATTTAGACGAAAATATTAAACCCCATGTCCATGTTTTTACTGTTAATAATTTGTTTGGACACGAATATAGACCATTCACGTCCAATTTCTTGTTCAATTTTATAATCTGGAACGTTTGTAGTTTGGATGGGACAAGCGTTTACTGTTCAGTCAGGTCGCACGTCAAGTTCCGCCCCAAAAAGCTTGCGACCAATCAGCCGCGAGACTTGAAAGTAAGAGAGCAACGGTGGACGTGGAAGGAGCCACTGCGTAATATTTAAGTATGTTGTCATTTGTTCATTCTGTATTTATAATTTTTTTTACCCCGAACAGTTGAATTGACATTTTCAATTAAGTTAGGCTAAAGTTCACTTTACCACAATTTTCTAAAAGCTCTGAATTCTGTTAGTACTTACCCTACACTCTCATTATATGGTCTCCTTTTTTTTGTGGGAGGCGCGGAACACAGTTTAAACCCCATCAGTACGTTACCACAATCAGTACATTTATACGGTGTTCGTTTTCGCTCGCGGGGCTGTGCACGGAAGCCCGTTCATGCCCCCGCGCTCTTGCCCCCAGCTGATATTTTTTCCAGTAAACAGTTCAGATAAGTGGGTTGTTATTGTCAGTTTAGTTTTGTTTGTTGTTATTGTCGGTTAGGTTAGGCAGGTACCGGCTTCTGTTTGGCGTTTCACTTGACGGACTTTGGCCCAGTTGATGCTTTCCTGCACGGCGCCGTCTGCCTCGAAAAAAAACAAGCCATTTTGCGTCTTTTTTTTTTTTTTTCGCCTTAAACCTCCTTTCCGCACCTTAGAATCAACTTTAATCTGCCTTACGACGACAATAAGGCAAGTCTCTTTTTTTTTTTCTTAAAATTTGGGGGTTTGTGGTAAACTAGATTTGTGCCTTAAGTTACCTTAGGAAAGTCTTAGCAATGTGACCACACCTTACTGTGTACGTTTCATGCTATGAACGATATGAATATCACGTGCTATAAAGTGTGGCGATATACTATATATTTACAGCTGTGCGTTTGCAGCATTGTGACCGTGCGGCCAAAAAATATACACAACTACGAACAAGACGAATCGTGCACGTTTACCGGGACTAAAGATTGCCGGTATTTTACCTGCTAATTTCTCAGCTAGGGTCTTGGCAATCCCTGGTGGTTTACCTCGTGTAAACCTCGCTGCTCTGCATAAAAAAGGACAATTCAACACTTCTTTTCTACATGTTAATGATCTAATAAACGCCATGCTTCAGACAACTCCGTATTTTTCAGATGGAGGCCGCCATTTTTCATTGGGCATCGCCCTCTAGCGCCAAAAAGTGGCAACCACAGTTAAAACGCTGTGACCGCTTTGCTGAACAATTTTGGTAATAGTTTCGGTTTCTATTCAGACCTGTCGTTCACGAGATAACTTTTCTTACGTGGACCGCCAGATCCGAGGCGTCTACCGGATCATGCGCAGGAGCGTAGCATAAAAAAAAAAAGGGGGGAGGGGAAGGTGCAAACCCCCCCTTCCCCCCCCCACACTTTTCTCAAGTCCGCAAAAGTCGGCAAAAATCAAAGCTGTCTTTAGTTCAGCAAAGTTATAATACCGACAGTTAACAGCATTTTCAACTTTGAACCGACTTTACGCGTGCAGTTTTTCAAAATAAAAAGTAAATATTTCTCTTTAATATTTAGGTCCAGACTTAATAATATATTCTAGTTTTGTTAAGG